>CATOZT010000307.1:0-45136 GCA_954870665.1 Stratiomys singularior
CATCAATCATCAATCATCAATCATCAATCATCAATCATCAATCATCAATCATCAATCATCAATCATCAATCATCAATCATCAATCATCAATTATCAATTATCAATCATCAATCATCAATCATCAATCATCAACCATCAATCATCAATCATCAATCATCAATCATCAACCAACAAACATCAATCGTCAATCATCAATCATCAATCATTAATCATCAATGAGCAATCATCAATCATCAATCATCAATGATCAATCATCAATTATCAATTATCAATCATCAATCATCAATCATCAATCATCAATCATCAATCATCAATCATCAATCATCAATAATCAAATATAAATAGTCTATCATCAATCATCAACAATCAATCATCAACCATCAATCATCAATCATCAATCATCAATCATCAATCATCGATCATCAATCATCAATAATGAATCAACAACCATCAATCATCAATCATTTGTCATCAATCATCAATCATCAATCATCAATCATCGATCATCAATCATCAATCATCAATAATCAATCAACAACCATCAATCATCAATCATTTGTCATCAATCATCAATCATCAAGCATCAGTCGTCAATCATCAATCATCAATCATCAATCATCAATCATCAATCATCAATCATCAATCATAAATCATCAATCATCATTCATCAATCATCAATCATCAATCATCAATCATCAATCATCAATCAGTAATCATCAATCATCAATCATCAATCATCAATCATAAACCATCAATCATCAATCATCAATTATCAATCATCAATCATCAACCATCAATCATAAATTTTCAATTATCAATTATCAATCATCAATCATCAATCATCAATTATAAATAATTAATCATCAATCATCCATCATCAATCATGAATCATCAATCATCAATAATCAATCATCAATCATTTATCATTAATCATTATTCATCAATCATCAATCATCAATCATTTATCATCAATCATCAATCATCAATCATCAATCATCAATCATCAATCATCAATCATCAATCATCAATCATCAATCATTTATCATTAATCATTATTCATCAATCATCAATCATCAATCATCAATCATCAATCATCAATCATCAATCATCAATTATCAATCATCAATCATCAATCATCAATCATCAATTCTCAATCATCAATCATCAATCATCAATCATCAATCATCAATCATCAATCATCAATAATCAATCATCAATCATCAATCATCAATCATCAATCATCAATCATCAACCATCAATCATCAATTTTCAATTATCAATTATCAATCATCAATCATCAATCATCAATCATCAATTATAAATCATTAATCATCAATCATCCATCATCAATCATGAATCATCAATCATCAATAATCAATCATCAATTATTTATCATTAATCATTATTCATCAATCATCAATCATCAATCATCAATCATCAATCATCAATCATCAATCATCAATCATCAATCATCAATCATCAATCATCAATCATCAATCATCAATCATCAATCATCAATCATCAATCATCAATCATCAATCATCAATCATCAAACAACAAACATCAATCGTCAATCATCAATCATCAATCATTATTCATCAATCAGCAATCATCAATCATCAATCATCAATGATCAATCATCAATTATCAATTATCAATTATCAATCATCAATCATCAATCATCAATCATCAATAATCAAATATATATAATCTATCATCAATCATCAACCATCAATCATCAACCATCAATCATCAATCATCAATCATCAATCATCAATAATCAAATATCAATAATCTATCATCAATCATCAACCATCAATCATCAACAATCAATCATCAATCATCAATCATCAATCATCAATAATCAATCATCAATAATCAATCATTATTCATCAATCATCAATCATCAATCATCAATCATCAATCATCAATCATCAATAATCAATCATCAATCATCAATCATCAATCATCAATTTTCAATCATCAATAATCAATCATCAATCATCAATCATCAATCATCAATCATCGAATATCAATCATCAATAATCAATCATCAATCATCAATCATCAATCATCAATCTTCAATCATGAATCATGAACCATGAATCATGAATCATGAATCATCTATCATCAATCATCACTCATCAATCGTCAATCATCAATCGGTCATCATCAATCATCAATCATCAATCATTAATCATCAATCATCAATCATCAATAAGCGATCATCAATCATCAATCATCAATCATCAATCATCAATCATTAATCATCAACCAGCAATCATCAATCATCAATCATCAATTATCAATCATTAATTATCAATCATCAATCATCAATCATCAATCATCAATCATTAATAATCAATCATCAATAATCTATTATCAATCATCAATCATAAATCTTCACTCATCAATTATCAATTAACAATCGGTCAAAATCAATCATCAATCACCAATCATCAATCATCAATCATCAATCATCAATCATCAATCATCAATCATCAATCATCAATCATCAATCATCAATCATCAATCATCAATCATCAATCATCAATCATCAATCATCAATCATCAATCATCAATCATCGATCATCAATCATCAATAATCAATCAACAACAATCAATCATCAATCATCAATCATCAATCATCGATCATCGATCATCAATCATCAATCATCAATCATCAATCATCAATCATCAATCATCAATCATCAATCATCAATCATCAATCATCAATCATCAATCAGCAATCATCAATCATCAATCATCAATCATCAATCATCAATCATCAACCAACAAACATCAATCGTCAATCATCAATCATCAATCATTAATCATCAATCAGCAATCATCAATCATCAATCATCAATGATCAATCATCAATTATCAATTATCAATCATCAATCATCAATCATCAATCATCAATAATCAAATATATATAATCTATCATCAATCATCAACCATCAATCATCAACCATCAATCATCAATCATCAATCATCAATCATCAATCATCAATCATCAATCATCAATAATCAAATATCAATCATCAATCATCAATCATCAATCATCAATCATCAATCATCAATCATCAATCATCAATCATCAATCATCAATCACCAATCATCAATCATCAATCTTCAAGCATGAATCATGAATCATGAATCATGAATCATGAATCATGAATCATGAATCATCTATCATCAATCATCACTCATCAATCGTCAATCATCAATCGGTCATCATCAATCATCAATCATCAATCATTAATCATCAATCATCAATCATCAATCATCAATCATCAATCATCAATCATCAATCATCAATCTTCAATCATGAATCATGAATCATGAATCATGAATCATGAATCATCTATCATCAATCATCACTCATCAATCGTCAATCATCAATCGGTCATCATCAATCATCAATCATCAATCATTAATCATCAATCATCAATCATCAATCATCAATAAGCGATCATCAATCATCAATCATCAATCATCAATCATCAATCATCAATCATCAATCATCAATCATCAATCAACAATCATCAATCATCATCATCAATAAGCGATCATCAATCATCAATCATCAATCATTAATCATCAACCAGCAATCATCAATCATCAATCATCAATTATCAATCATCAATTATCAATCATCAATCATCAATCATCAATCATCAATCATCAATCATCAATTATCAATCATCAATCTTCAATCATGAATCATGAATCATCTATCATCAATCATCACTCATCAATCGTCAATCATCAATCGGTCATCATCAATCATCAATCATCAATCATTAATCATCAGATCATCAATCATCTATAAGCGATCATCAATCATCAATCATCAATCATTAATCATCAACCAGCAATCATCAATCATCAATCATCAATCATCAATCATCAATCATCAATCATCAATCATCAATCATCAATCATCAATCATCAATCATCAATCTTCAATCATGAATCATGAATCATGAATCATGAATCATGAATCCTCTGTCATCAATCATCACTCATCAATCGTCAATCATCAATCGGTCATCATCAATCATAAATCATCAATCATTAATCATCAATCATCAATCATCAATCATCAATAAGCGATCATCAATCATCAATCATCAATCATCAATCATCAATCATTAATCATCAATCATCAATTCTCAATCATCAATCATCAATTATCAATCATCAATTATCAATAATCAATCATCAATCATTAATCATCAATCATCAATCATCTATTATCAATCATCAATCATAAATCTTCACTCATCAATTATCAATCATCAATCGGTCATAATCAATCATCAATCACCAATCATCAATCATCAATCATCAATCATCAATCATCAATAATCAAATATCAAGCATCAGTCATCAATCATCAACCATCAATCATCAACCATCAATCATCAATCATCAATCATCAATCATCAATCATCGATCATCAATCATCAATAATCAATCAACAACCATCAATCATCAATCATCAATCATCAATCATCAATCATCAATCATCAATCATCAATCATCAATCATCAATCATCGAATCATCAATCATCAATCATCAATCATCAATCATCAATCATCAATCATCAATCATCAATCATCAATCATCAATCATCAATCATCAATCATCAATCATCAATCATCAATCATCAATTATCAATTATCAATCATCAATCATCAATCATCAATCATTAATCATCAATCATCAATCATCAATCATCAACCAACAAACATCAATCGTCAATCATCAATCATCAATCATTAATCATCAATCAGCAATCATCAATCATCAATCATCAATGATCAATCATCAATTATCAATAATCAATCATCAATCATCAATCGTCAATCATCAATCGGTCATCATCAATCATCAATCATCAATCATTAATCATCAATCATCAATCATCACTAAGCGATAATCAATTATCAATCATCACTCATCAATCATTAATCATCAATCATCAATCATCTATTATCAATCATCAATCATAAATCTTCACTCATCAATTACCAATCATCAATCGGTCATAATCAATCATCAATCACCAATCATCAATCATCAATCATCAGTCATCAATCATCAATCATCAATCATCAATCATCAATCATCAATCATCAATCATCAATCATCAATCATTAATCATCAATCATCAATCATCAATCATCAATCATCAATAATCAAATATCAATCATCAGTCATCAATCATCAACCATCAATCATCAACCATCAATCATCAATCATCAATCATCAATCATCGATCATCAATCATCAATAATCAATCAACAACCATCAATCATCAATCATCAATCATCAATCATCAATCATTAATCATCAATCATCAATCATCAATAAGCGATCATCAATCATCAATCATCAATCATCAATCATTAATCATCAATCATCAATTCTCAATCATCAATCATCAATTATCAATCATCAATTATCAATCATCAATCATCAATCATTAATCATCAATCATCAATCATCTATTATCAATCATCAATTATAAATCTTCACTCATCAATTATCAATCATCAATCGGTCATAATCAATCATCAATCACCAATCATCAATCATCAATCATCAATCATCAATCATCAATCATCAATCATCAATCATCAATCATCAACCATCAATCATCAATCATCAATAATCAAATATCAATCATCAGTCATCAATCATCAACCATCAATCATCAACCATCAATCATCAATTATCACTCATCAATCATCGATCATCAATCATCAATATTCAATCAACAACCATCAATCATCAATCATCAATCATCATTCATCAATCATCAATCATCAATCATCAATCATCAATCATCAATCATCAATCATCAATCATCAATCATCAATCATCAATCATCAATCATCAATCATCAATCATCAATCATCAATCATCAATCATCAATCATCAATCATCAATCATCAATCATCAATCATCAATCATCAATCATCAATCATCAATCATCAATCATCAATTATCAATCATCAATCATCAATCATCAGTCATCAATCAACAATCACCAATCATCAATCATCAATCATCAATCATCAATCATCAATCAGCAATCATCAATCATCAATCATCAATCATCAATCATCAATCATCAATCATCAATCATCAATCATCAATCATCAATCATCAATCATTAATCATCAATCATCAATAATCAATAAGCGATCATCAATCATCAATCATCAATCATCAATCATTAATCATCAATCATCAATTCTCAATCATCAATCATCAATTATCAATCATCAATTATCAATCATCAATCATCAATCATTAATCATCAATCATCAATCATCTATTATCAATCATCAATCATAAATCTTCACTCATCAATTATCAATCATCAATCGGTCATAATCAATCATCAATCACCAATCATCAATCATCAATCATCAATCATCAATCACCAATCATCAATCATCAATAATCAAATATCAATCATCAGTCATCAATCATCAACCATCAATCATCAACCATCAATCATCAATTATCAATCATCAATCATCGATCATCAATCATCAATATTCAATCAACAACCATCAATCATCAATCATCAATCATCAATCATCAATCATCAATCATCAATCATCAATCATCAATCATCAATCATCAATCATCAATCATCAATCATCAATCATCAATCATCAATCATCAATCATCAATCATCAATCATCAATCTTCAATCATGAATCATTAATCATGAATCATGAATCGTGAATCATGAATCATGAATCATCTATCATCAATCATCACTCATCAACCGTCAATCATCAATCGGTCATCATCAATCATCAATCATTAATCATCAATCATCACTCATCAATAAGCGATCATCAATCATCAATCATTAATCATCAACAAGCAATTATCAATCATCAATCATCAATCATCAATTATCAATCATCAATTATCTATCATCAATCATCAATCATCAATCATCAATCATTAATCATCAATCATCAATAGTCTATTATCAATCATCAATCATATATCTCCACTCATCAATTATCAATCATCAATCATCAATCATCAATCATCAATCACCAATCATCAATCATCAATCATCAATCATCAATAATCAATCATCAGTCATCAATCATCAACCATCAATCATCAACCATCAATCATCAATCATCAATCATCAATCATCGATCATCAATCATCAATAATCAATCAACAACCATCAATCATCAATCATCAATCATCAATCAAGGATCATCGATCATCAATCATCAATCATCAATCATCAATCATCAATCATCAATCATCAATCATCAATCATCAATCATCAATCATCAATAATCAATCATCAATCATCAACCAACAAACATCAATCGTCAATCATCAATCATCAATCATCAATCATTAATCATCAATCAGCAATCATCAATCATCAATCATCAATCATCAATGATCAATCATCAATTATCAATTATCAATTATCAATCATCAATCATCAATCATCAATCATCAATCATCGATCATCAATAATCAAATATCAATAATCTATCATCAATCATCGACCATCAATCATCAACCATCAATCATCAATCATCAATCATCAATCATCAATCATCAATCATCAATCATCAATCATCAATCATCAATCATCAATCATCAATCATCAATCATCAATCATCAATCATCAATCATCAATAATCAAATATCAATAATCTATCATCAATCATCGACCATCAATCATCAACAATCAATCATCAATCATCAATCATCAATAATCAAATATCAATAATCAATTATCAATCATCAACCATCAATCATCAACCATCAATCATCAATCATCAATCATCAATCATCAATCATCAATCATCAATCATCAATCATCGATCATCAATCATCAATAATCAACCAACAACCATCAATCATCAATCATTTATCAACAATTATCAATCATCAAGCATCAATCATCAATCATCAATCATCAATCATCAATCATCAGTCATCAATCATCAACCATCAATCATCAATTTTCAATTTTCAATTATCAATCATCAATCATCAATCATCAATCATCAATCATCAATCATCAATCATCAATTATAAATCATCAATCATCAATCATCCATCATCAACCATCAATCATCAATCATCAATCATCAATCATCAATCATCAATCATCAATCATCAATCATCAATCATCAATCATCAATTTTCAATTTTCAATTGTCAATAATCAATCATCAATCATCAATCATCAATCATCAATCATCAATCATCAATCATCAATTTTCAATTATCAATAATCAATCATCAATCATCAATCATCAATCATCAATCATCAATCATCAATCATCAATCTTCAATCATGAATCATGAATCATGAATCATCTATCATCAATCATCACTCATCAATCGCCAATCATCAATCGGTCATCATCAATCATCAGTCATCAATCATTAATCATCAATCATCAATCATCAATAAGCGATCATCAATCATCAATCATCAATCATCAATCATCAATCATTAATCATCAATCATCAATTCTCAATCATCAATCATCAATTATCAATCATCAATTATCAATCATCAATCATCAATCATTAATCATCAATCATCAATCATCTATTATCAATCATCAATCATAAATCTTCACTCATCAATTATCAATCATCAATCGGTCATAATCAATCATCACTCACCAATCATCAATCATCAATGATCAATCATCAATCATCAATCATCAATCATCAATCATCAATAATCAAATATCAATCATCAGTCATCAATCATCAACCATCAATCATCAACCATCAATCATCAATCATCAATCATCAATCATCGATCATAAATCATCAATAATAAATCAACAACCATCAATCATCAATCATCAACCATCAATCATCAATCATCAATCATCAATCATCAATCATCAATCATCAATCATCAATCATCAATTATCAATTATCAATCATCAATCATCAATCATCAATCATCAATCATCAACCATCAATCATCAATCATCAACCAACAAACATGAATCGTCAATCATCAATCATCAATCATTAATCATCAATCAGCAATCATCAATCATCAATCACCAATGATCAATCATCAATTATCAATAATGAATCATCAATCATCAATCGTCAATCATCAATCGGTCATCCTCAATCATTAATCATCAATCATTAATCATCAATCATCAATCATCAATCATCAATCATCAATCATCAATCATCAATCATCAATCATCAATCATCAATCATCAATCATCAATCATCAATTTTCAATTATCAATAATCAATCATCAATCATCAATCACCAATCATCAATAATCAATCAACAACCATCAATCATCAATCATTTATCGTCATTCATCAATCATCAAGCATCAATTATCAATCATCAATCATCAATCATCAATCATCAACCATCAATCATCAATTTTCAATTATCAATTATCAATTATCAATCATCAATCATCAATCATCAATCATCAATCATCAATCATCAATTATAAATCATTAATCATCAATCATCCATCATCAATCATGAATCATCAATCATCAATAATCAATCATCAATCATTTATCATTAATCATTATTCATCAATCATCAATCATCAATCATTTATCATCAATCATCAATCATCAATCATCAATCATCAATCATCAATCATCAATCATCAATCATCAATCATCAATCATCAATCATCAATCATCAATCATCAATCATCAATCATCAATTTTCAATAATCAATAATCAATCATCAATCATCAATCATCAATCATCGATCATCAATCATCAATCATCAATCATCAATTATCAATCATCAATCATCAATCATCAATCATCAATCATCAATCATCAATCATCATTAATCAATCATCAATCATCAATCATCAATCAGTAATTATCATTCATCAATCATCAATCATCAATCATCAATCATCAATCATCAATCATCAATCATCAATCATCAATCATCAATCATCAACCATCAATCATCAATCATCAATTATCAATCATCAATCATCAATCATCAATCATCAACCATCAATCATCAATTTTAAATTATCAATTATCAATCATCAATCATCAATCATCGATCATCAATTATAAATCATTAATCATCAATCATCCATCATCAATCATGAATCATCAATCATCAATCAACAATCATCAATCATATATCATTAATCATTATTCATCAATCATCAATCATCAATCATTTATCATCAATCATCAATCATCAATCATCAATCATCAATCATCAATCATCAATCATCAATCATCAATCATTTATCATTAATCATTATTCATCAATCATTTATCATCAATCATCTATCATCAATCATCAATCATCAATCATCAATTTTCAATCATCAATCATCAATCATCAATCATCAATCATTAATCATCAATCATCAATCATCAATCATCAATCATCAATCATCAATCATCAATCATCAATCATCAATCATCAACCATCAATCATCAATTTTCAATTATCAATTATCAATCATCAATCATCATTCATCAATCATCAATCATCAATCATCAATCATCAATTACAAATCATTAATCATCAATCATCCATCATCAATCATGAATCATCAATCATCAATAATCAATCATCAATCATTTATCATTAATCATTATCCATCAATCATCAATCATCAATCATCAATCATTTATCATCAATCATCAATCATCAATCATCAATCATTTATCATTAATCATTATTCATCAATCATCAATCATCAATAATCAATCATCAATCATCAATCATCAATCATCAATCATCAATTTTCAATTATCAATAATCAATCATCAATCATCAATCATCGATCATCAGTCATCAATAATCAATCATCAATCATCAATCATCAATCATCAATTTTCAATTATCAATAATCAATCATCAATCATCAATCATCAATCATCAATCATCAATCAGCAATCATCAATCATCAATCATCAATGATCAATCATCAATTATCAATTATCAGTCATCAATCATCAATCATCAATCATCAATCATCAATCATCAATCATCAATCATCAATCATCAATCATCAATCATCAATCATCAATCATCAATAATCAAATATCAATAAACAATCATCAATCATCAACCATCAATCATCAACCATCAATCATCAATCATCGATCATCAATCATCAATAATCAATCAACAACGATCAATCATCAATCATTTATCATCAATCATCAATCATCAAGCATCAATCATCAATCATCAATCATCAATCATCAACCATCAATCATCAATCATCAATCATCAATCATCAATCATCAATCATCAATCATCAATCATCATTCATCAATCAGCAATCATCAATCATCGATTATCAATCATCAATCATCTATCATCAAGCATTAATCATCAATCATCAATCATCAACCATCAATCATCAATCATCAATCATCAATCATCAATCATCAATCATCAATCATCAATCATCAATCATCAATCATCAGTCATCAATCATCAATCATCAATCATCAATCATCAATCATCAATCATCAATCATCAATCATCAGTCATCAATCATCAACCATCAATCATCAACCATCAATCATCAATCATCAATCATCAATCATCAATCATCAACCATCAATCATCAATTTTCAATTATTAATTATCAATTATCAACCATCAATCATCAATCATCAATTATAAATCATTAATCATCAATCATCAACCATCAATCATTTATCATCAATCATCAATCATCAATCATCAATCATCAATCATCAATCATCAATCATCAATCATTTATCATTAATCATTATTCATCAATCATCAATCATCAATCATCAATAATCAATCATCAATCATCAATCATCAATCATCAATTTTCAATTATCAATAATCAATCATCAATCATCAATCATCAATCATCGATCATCAGTCATCAATAATCAATCATCAATCATCAATCATCAATCATCAATTTTCAATTATCAATAATCAATCATTAATCATCAATCATCAATCATCAATCATCAATCAGCAATCATCAATCATCAATCATCAATGATCAATCATCAATTATCAATTATCAGTCATCAATCATCAATCATCAATCATCAATCATCAATCATCAATCATCAATCATCAATCATCAATCATCAATCATCAATCATCAATCATCAATCATCAATCATCAATAATCAAATATCAATAAACAATCATCAATCATCAACCATCAATCATCAACCATCAATTATCAATCATCAATCATCGATCATCAATCATCAATAATCAATCAACAACGATCAATCATCAATCATTTATCATCAATCATCAATCATCAAGCATCAATCATCAATCATCAATCATCAATCATCAACCATCAATCATCAATCATCAATCATCAATCATCAATCATCAATCATCAATCATCAATCATCAATCATCAATCATCATTCATCAATCAGCAATCATCAATCATCGATTATCAATCATCAATCATCTATCATCAAGCATTAATCATCAATCATCAATCATCAACCATCAATCATCAATCATCAATCATCAATCATCAATCATCAATCATCAATCATCAATCATCAATCATCAATCATCAATCATCAATCATCAATCATCAATCATCAATCATCAATCATCAATCATCAATCATCAATCATCAGTCATCAATCATCAACCATTAATCATCAATCATCAATCATCAATCATCAATCATCAATCATCAATCATTAATCATCAATCATCAATCATCAATCATCAATCATCAATCATCAATCATCAATCATCAATCATCATTAATCAATCATCAATCATCAATCATCAATCAATAATCATCAATCATCAATCATCAATCATCAATCATCAGCCATCAATCATCAATCATCAATCATCAATTATCAATCATCAATCATCAATCATCAATCATCAATCATGAATCATCAATCATCAATAATCAATCATCAATCATTTATCATTAATCATTATCCATCAATCATGCATCATCAATCATTTATCATCAATCATCAATCATCAATTATCAATCATCAATCATCAATCATCAATCATCAATCATCAATCATCAATCATTTATCATTAATCATTATTCATCAATCATCAATCATCAATCATCAATAATCAATCATCAATCATCAATCATCAATCATCAATCATCAATTTTCAATTATCAATAATCAATCATCAATCATCAATCATCAATCATCAATCATCGATCATCAGTCATCAATAATCAATCATCAATCATCAATCATCAATCATTAATTTTCAATTATCAATAATCAATCATCAATCATCAATCATCAATCATCCATCATCAATCATCAATCAGCAATCATCAATCATCAATCATCAATGATCAATCATCAATTATCAATTATCAGTCATCAATCAACAATCATCAATCATCAATCATCAATCATCAATCATCAATCATCAATCATCAATCATCAATCATCAATCATCAATAATCAAATATCAATAAACAATCATCAATCATCAACCATCAATCATCAACCATCAATCATCAATCATCAATCATCGATCATCAATCATCAATAATCAATCAACAACGATCAATCATCAATCATTTATCATCAATCATCAATCATCAAGCATCAATCATCAATCATCAATCATCAATCATCAACCATCAATCATCAATCATCAATCATCAATCATCAATCATCAATCATCAATCATCAATCATCAATCATCAATCATCATTCATCAATCAGCAATCATCAATCATCGATTATCAATCATCAATCATCTATCATCAAGCATTAATCATCAATCATCAATCATCAACCATCAATCATCAATCATCAATCATCAATCATCAATCATCAATCATCAATCATCAATCATCAATCATCAATCATCAATCATCAATCATCAATCATCAATCATCAATCATCAATCATCAATCATCAATCATCAATCATCAATCATCAATCATCAATCATCAATCATCAATCATCAGTCATCAATCATCTACCATCAATCATCAATCATCAATCATCAATCACCAATCATCAATCATTAATCATCAATCATCAATCATCAATCATCAATCATCAATCATCAATCATCAATCATCATTAATCAATCATCAATCATCAATCATCAATCAATAATCATCAATCATCAATCATCAATCATCAATCATCAACCATCAATCATCAATCATCAATCATCAATCATCAATCATCAATCATCAATCATCAATCATCAACCATCAATCATCAATTTTCAATTATCAATTATCAATTATCAACCATCAATCATCAATCATCAATTATAAATCATTAATCATCAATCATCAACCATCAATCATCAATTTTCAATCATCAATTATCAATCATCAATCATCAATCATCAATCATCAATTATAAATCATTAATCATCAATCATCCATCATCAATCATGAATCATCAATAATCAATCATCAATCATTTATCATTAATCATTATTCATCAATCATCAATCATCAATCATTTATCATCAATCATCAATCATCAATCATCAATCATCAATCATCAATCATCAATCATCAATTTTCAATTATCAATAATCAATCATCAATCATCAATAATCAATCAATTACCATCAATCATCAATCATTTATCATCAATCATCAATCATCAAGCACCAATCATCAATCATCAAACATCAATCATCAATCATCAACCATCAATCATCAATTTTCAATTATCAATTATCAATCATCAATCATCAATCATCAATCATCAATAATCAAATATCAATAAACAATCATCAATCATCAACCATCAATCATCAACCATCAATCATCAATCATCAATCATCAATCATCGATCATCAATCATAAATAATCAATCAACAACGATCAATCATCAATCATTTATCATCAATCATCAAGCATCAATCATCAATCATCAATCATCAATCTTCAATCATCAATCATCAATCATCAATCATCAATCATCAATCATCAATCATCAATCAGCAATCATCAATCATCGATTATCAATCATCAATCATCTATCATCAAGCATTAATCATCAATCATCAATCATCAACCATCAATCATCAATCATCAATCATCAATCATCAATCATCAATCATCAATCATCAATCATCAATCATCAATCATTAATCATCAATCATCAATCATCAATCATCAATCATCAATCATCAATCATCAATCATCAATCATCAATTATCAATCATCAATCATCAATCATCAATCATCAATCATCAACCATCAATCATCAATCATCAATCATCAATCATCAATGATCAATCATTAATCATCAATCATCAATCATCAATCATCAATCATCAATGAGTAATCATCAATCATCAATCATCAATGAGTAATCATCAATCATCAATCATCAACCATCAATCATCAATCATCAATCATCAATCATCAATCATCAATCATCAATCATCAATCATCAACCATCAATCATCAATTTTCAATTATCAATTATCAATTATCAATCATCAATCATCAATCATCAATCATCAATCATCAATTATAAATCATTAATCATCAATCATCAACCATCAATCATCAATTTTCAATTATCAATTATCAATCATCAATCATCAATCATCAATCATCAATCATCAATCATCAATTATAAATCATTAATCATCAATCATCCATCATCAATCATGAATCATCAATCATCAATAATCAATCATCAATCATTTATCATTAATCATTATTCATCAATCATCAATCATCAATCATTCATCATCAATCATCAATCATCAATCATCAATCATCAATTTTCAATTATCAATAATCAATCATCAATCATCAATCATCAATAATCAATCAACAACCATCAATCATCAATCATTTATCATCAATCATCAATCATCAAGCATCAATCATTAATCATCAATCATCAATCATCAATCATCAATCATCAATCATCAACCATCAATCATCAATTTTCAATTATCAATTATCAATCATCAATCATCAATCATCAATTATAAATCATTAATCATCAATCATCCATCATCAATCACGAATCATCAATCATCAATAATCAATCATCAATCATTTATCATTAATCATTATTCATCTATCATCAATCATCAATCATTTATCATCAATCATCAATCATCAATCATCAATCATCAATCATCAATCATCAATCATCAATTTTCAATAATCAATAATCAATCATCAATCATCAATCATCAATCATCAATCATCAATCATCAATCATCAATCATCAATCTTCAATCATCAATCATCAATCATCAATCATCAATCATCAATCATCAATCATCAATCATCAATCATCAATCATCAATCATCAATCATCAATCCTCAATCATCAATCTTCAATCATGAATCATGAATCATGAATCATGAATCATCTATCATCAATCATCACTCATCAATCGTCAATCATCAATCGGTCATCATCAATCATCAATCATTAATCATCAATCATCAATAAGCGATCATCAATCATCAATCATCAATCATCAATCATTAATCATCAATCAGCAATCATCAATCATCAATCATCAATCATCAATTATCAATCATCAATTATCACTCATCAATCATCAATCATTAATCATCAATCATCAATCATCAATCATCAATCATCAATCATCAATCATCAATCATCAATCTTCAATCATGAATCATGAATCATGAATCATCTATCATCAATCATCACTCATCAATCGTCAATCATCAATCGGTCATCATCAATCATCAATCACCAATCATTACTCATCAATCATCAATCATCAATAAGCGATCATCAATCATCAATCATCAATCATTAATCATCAATCAGCAATCATCAATCATCAATTATCAATCATCAATTATCAATCATCAATCATCAATCATTAATCATCAATCATCAAACATCTATTATCAATCATCAATCATAAATCTTCACTCATCAATTATCAATCATCAATCATCAATCTTCAATCATGAATCATGAATCATGAATCATGAATCATCTATCGTCAATCATCACTCATCAATCGTCAATCATCAATCGGTCATCATCAATCATCAATCACCAATCATTACTCATCAATCATCAATCATCAATAAGCGATCATCAATCATCAATCATCAATCATTAATCATCAATCATCAATAATCAATCAACAACCATCAATCATCAATCATTTATCATCAATCATCAATCATCAAGCATCAATCATTAATCATCAATCATCAATCATCAATCATCAATCATCAATCATCAACCATCAATCATCAATTTTCAATTATCAATTATCAATCATCAATCATCAATCATCAATTATAAATCATTAATCATCAATCATCCATCATCAATCACGAATCATCAATCATCAATAATCAATCATCAATCATTTATCATTAATCATTATTCATCTATCATCAATCATCAATCATTTATCATCAATCATCAATCATCAATCATCAATCATCAATCATCAATCATCAATCATCAATTTTCAATGATCAATAATCAATCATCAATCATCAATCATCAATCATCAATCATCAATCATCAATCATCAATCATCAATCTTCAATCATCAATCATCAATCATCAATCATCAATCATCAATCATCAATCATCAATCATCAATCATCAATCATCAATCATCAATCCTCAATCATCAATCTTCAATCATGAATCATGAATCATGAATCATGAATCATCTATCATCAATCATCACTCATCAATCGTCAATCATCAATCGGTCATCATCAATCATCAATCATTAATCATCAATCATCAATAAGCGATCATCAATCATCAATCATCAATCATCAATCATCAATCATCAATCATCGATTATCAATCATCAATCATCTATCATCAAGCATCAATCATCAATCATCAATCATCAACCATCAATCAGCAATCATCAATCATCAATCATCAATCATCAATCATCAATCATCAATCATCAATCATCAATCATCAATCATCAATCATAAATCATAAATCATCAATCATCAATCATCAATCATCAATCATCAATCATCAATCATCAATCTTAAATCATCAATCATCAATCATCAATCATCAATCATCAATCATCAATCATCAATCATCAATCATCAATCATCAATCATCAATCAGTAATCATCAATCATCAATCATCAATCATCAACCATTAATCAACAATCATCAATCATCAATCATCAATCATCGATCAACAATCATCAATCATCAATCATCAATCAACAATTTTCAATCATCAATCATCAATCATCCATCATCAATCATGGATCATCAATCATCAATAATCAATCATCAATCATTTAACATTAATCATTATTCATCAATCATTAATCATCAATCATCAATCATTTATCATCAATCATCAATCATCAATCATCAAGCATCAATCATCAATCATCAATCATCAATCATCAATCATCAATCATCAATCATCAATCATCAATCATCAATCATCAATCATCAATCATCAATCATCAATTACCAATCATCAATCATCAATCATCAATCATCAATCATCAATCATCAATCATCAATCATCAATTTTCAATTATCAATCATCAATCATCAATCATCAATCATCAATCATCAATCATCAATCATCAATAATCAATCATCAATCATCAATCATCAATCATCAATCATCAATCATCAATCATCAATCATTAATCATCAATCATCAATCATCAGTCATCAATCATCAATGCTCAATCATCAATCATTAATCATCAATCATCAATCATCAATCATCAATCATCTATCATCAATCATCAATCATCAATCTTCACTCATCAATCATCAATCGGTCATAATCGATCATCAATCACCAATCATCAATCATCAATCATCAATCATCAATCATCAATCATCAATTTTCAATCTTCAATCATCAATCATCAATCATCAATCATCAATCATCAATCATCGATCATCAATCATCAATCATCAATCATCAATCATCAATCATCAATCATTAATCATCAATCATCAATCATCAATCATCAATCATCAATCATCAATCATCAATCATCAATCATCATTAATCAATCATCAATCATCAATCATCAATCAATAATCATCAATCATCAATCATCAATCATCAATCATCAGTCATCAATCATCAATCATCAATCATCAATCATCAATCATCAATCATCAATCATCAATCATCAATCATTAATCATCAATCATCAATCATCAATCATCAATCATCAATCATCAATCATCATTAATCAATCATCAATCATCAATCATCAATCAATAATCATCAATCATCAATCATCAATCATCAATCATCAACCATCAATCATCAATCATCAATCATCAATCATCAATCATCAATCATCAACCATCAATCATCAATTTTCAATTATCAATTATCAATTATCAACCATCAATCATCAATCATCAATTATAAATCATTAATCATCAATCATCAACCATCAATCATCAATTTTCAATTATCAATTATCAATCATCAATCATCAATCATCAATCATCAATCATCAATCATCAATATAAATCATTAATCATCAATCATCCATCATCAATCATGAATCATCAATAATCAATCATCAATCATTTATCATTAATCATTATTCATCAATCATCAATCATCAATCATTTATCATCAATCATCAATCATCAATCATCAATCATCAATCATCAATCATCAATTTTCAATTATCAATAATCAATCATCAATCATCAATCATCAATAATCAATCAACAACCATCAATCATCAATCATTTATCATCAATCATCAATCATCAAGCATCAATCATCAATCATCAAACATCAATCATCAATCATCAACCATCAATCATCAATTTTCAATTATCAATTATCAATCATCAATCATCAATCATCAATCATCAATCATCAATAATCAAATATCAATAAACAATCATCAATCATCAACCATCAATCTTCAACCATCAATCATCAATCATCAATCATCAATCATCGATCATCAATCATCAATAATCAATCAACAACGATCAATCATCAATCATTTATCATCAATCATCAATCATCAAGCATCAATCATCAATCATCAATCATCAATCATCAATCATCAATCATCAATCATCAATCATCAATCATCAATCATCAATCATCAATCATCAATCATCAATCATCAATCATCAATCATCAATCATCAATCAGCAATCATCAATCATCGATTATCAATCATCAATCATCTATCATCAAGCATTAATCATCAATCATCAATCATCAACCATCAATCATCAATCATCAGTCATCAATCATCAATCATCAATCATCAATCATCAATCATCAATCATCAATCATCAATCATCAATCATCAATCATCAATCATCAATCATCAATCATCAATCATCAATCATCAATCATCAATCATCAATCATCAATCATCAATCATCAATCATCAATCATCAATCATCAATCATCAATCATCAATCATCAACCATCAATCATCAATCATCAATCATCAATCATCAATGATCAATCATTAATCATCAATCATCAATCATCAATCATCAATCATCAATCATCAATCATCAATCATCAATCATCAATCATCAATCATCAATCATTAATGAGTAATCATCAATCATCAATCATCAATCATCAATCATCAACCATCAATCATCAATCATCAATCATCAATCATCAATCATCAATCATCAATCATCAATCATCAATCATCAATCATCAATCATCAATCATCAATCATCAATCATCAACCATCAATCATCAATTTTCAATTATCAATTATCAATCATCAATCATCAATCATCAATCATCAATTATAAATCATTAATCATCAATCATCAACCATCAATCATCAATTTTCAATTATCAATTATCAATCATCAATCATCAATCATCAATCATCAATCATCAATCATCAATTATAAATCATTAATCATCAATCATCCATTATCAATCATGAATCATCAATCATCAATAATCAATCATCAATCATTTATCATTAATCATTATTCATCAATCATCAATCATTCATCATCAATCATCAATCATCAATCATCAATCATCAATCATCAATTTTCAATTATCAATAATCAATCATCAATCATCAATCATCAATCATCAATCAACAACCATCAATCATCAATCATTTATCATCAATCATCAATCATCAAGCATCAATCATCAATCATCAATCATCAATCATCAATCATCAACCATCAATCATCAATTTTCAATTATCAATTATCAATCATCAATCATCAATCATCAATTATAAATCATTAATCATCAATCATCCATCATCAATCACGAATCATCAATCATCAATAATCAATCATCAATCATTTATCATTAATCATTATTCATCTATCATCAATCATCAATCATTTATCATCAATCATCAATCATCAATCATCAATCATCAATCATCAATCATCAATCATCAATCATCAATCATCAATCATCAATCATCAATCATCATTTTCAATAATCAATAATCAATCATCAATCATCAATCATCAATCATCAATCATCAATCATCAATCATCAATCATCAATCTTCAATCATCAATCATCAATCATCAATCATCAATCATCAATCATCAATCATCAATCCTCAATCATCAATCTTCAATCATGAATCATGAATCATGAATCATGAATCATCTATCATCAATCATCACTCATCAATCGTCAATCATCAATCGGTCATCATCAATCATCAATCATTAATCATCAATCATCAATAAGCGATCATCAATCATCAATCATCAATCATCAATCATTAATCATCAATCAGCAATCATCAATCATCAATCATCCATCATCAATTATCAATCATCAATTATCACTCATCAATCATCAATCATTAATCATCAATCATCAATCATCAATCATCAATCATCAATCATCAATCATCAATCTTCAATCATGAATCATGAATCATGAATCATCTATCATCAATCATCACTCATCAATCGTCAATCATCAATCGGTCATCATCAACCATCAATCATCAATCATTACTCATCAATCATCAATCATCAATAAGCGATCATCAATCATCAATCATCAATCATTAATCATCAATCAGCAATCATCAATCATCAATTATCAATCATCAATTATCAATCATCAATCATCAATCATCAATCATTAATCATCAATCATCAAACATCTATTATCAATCATCAATCATAAATCTTCACTCATCAATTATCAATCATCAATCATCAATCTTCAATCATGAATCATGAATCATGAATCATGAATCATCTATCGTCAATCATCACTCATCAATCGTCAATCATCAATCGGTCATCATCAATCATCAATCATTAATCATCAATCATCAATCATTAATAAGCGATCATCAATCATCAATCATCAATACTCAATCATCAATCTTTAATCATCAATCATCAATCATCAATCATCAAACATCTATCATCAATCATCAATCATCAATCATCAATCATCAATCTTCACTCATCAATCATCAATCGGTCATAATGAATCATCAATCACCAATCATCAATCGGTCATAATGAATCATCAATCACCAATCATCAATCATCAATCATCAATCATCAATCATCAATCATCAATCATCAATCATCGATCATCAATCATCAATCATCAATCATCAATCATCAATCATCAATCATCAATCATCAATCATCAATCATCAATCATCAATAATCAATCATCAATCATGAATCATCAATCATCTATTTTCAATCATCAATCATCAATCATCAATCATCAATCATCAATCATCAATCATCAATCATCAATCATCAATCATCAATCATCAATCATCAATCATCAAGCATCAATCATCAATCATCAATCATCAATCATCAATCATCAATCATCAACCATCAGACATCAATCATCAATCATCAATCATCAATCATCAATCATTAATCATCAATCAGCAATCATCAATCATCAATCATCAATCATCAATCATCAATCATCAATCATCAATTATCAATCATCAATCATCAATCATCAATCAACAATCATCAATCATCAATCATCAATCATCAACCATCAATCATCAATCATCAATCATCAATCATCAATCATCAATCATCTAAAATCAATCATCAATCATCAATCATCAATCATCAATCATCAATCATTAATCAGCAATCATCAATCATCAATCATCAATCATGAATCACTAATCATCAAACATCAATCATCAATCATCAATCATCAATCATCAATCATCAATCATCAATCATCTATTATCAATCATCAATCATCAATCTTCACTCATCAATTATCAATCATCAATCGGTCATAATGAATCATCAATCACCAATCATCAATCATCAATCATCAATCATCAATCATCAATCATCAATCATCAATCATCAATCATCAATCATCAATCATCAATCATCAATCATCAATCATCAATCATCAATCATCAATCATCAATCATCAATCATCAATCATCAATCATCAATCATCAATCATCAATCATCAACCATCAATAATCAATCATCAATCATCAATCATCAATTATCAATCATCAATCATCAGTCATCAATCATCAATCATCAATCATCAATAATCAATCATCAATCATCAACCATCAATCATCAATCATCAATCATCAATCATCAATCATCAATCATCAATCTTCAATCATCAAACATCACTAATCAATCTTCAATCATCAAACATCACTAATCAATAATCAGTCATTAATCATCAATCATCAATCATCAATCATCAATCATCAATCATCAATCATTAATCATCAATCATCAATCATCAATCTTCAATCATCAAACATCACTAATCAATAATCAATCATCAATCAACAATCATCAATCATCAGTCATCAATTATCAACCATCAAATATCAACCATTGACCATCAATCATCAACCATCAATCATCAATCATTAATCATCAATCATCAATCATCAATCATCAATCATCAATCATCAATCATCAATCATCAATCATCAATCATCAATCATCAATCATCAATCATCAATCATCAATCATCAATCATCAATCATCAATCATCAATCATCAATCATCAATCATCAATCATCAATCATCAATCATCAATCATCAATCATCAATCATCAATCATCAATCATCAATCACCAATCATCAATCATCAATCATCAATCATCAATCATCAATCATTAATCATCAATCATCAATCATCAATCATCAACCATCAATCATCAATCATCAATCATCAATCATCAATCATCAATCATTAATAATCAATCATCAATCAGCAATCATCAATCATCAATAAGCAATCATCAATTATCAATCATCAATCATCAATCATGAATCATGAATCATCTATCATCAATCATCAATCATCAATCATCAATCATCAATCATCAATCATCAATCATCAATCATCAATCATCAGTCATCAATCATCAATCATCAATCATCAATCATCAATCATCAATCATCAATCATCAATCATCAATCATCAATCATCAATCATCAATCATCAATCATCAATCATCAATCATCAATCATCAATCATCAATCATCAATCATTAATCATCAATCATCAATCATCAATCATCAATCATCAATCATCAATCATCACTCATCAATCATCAATCATCAATCATCAATCATCAATCATCAATCGTCAATCATCAATCATCAATCATCAATCATCAATCATCAATCATCAATCATCAATCATCAATCATCAATCATCAATCATCAATCATCAGTCATCAATCATCAATCATCAATCATCAATCATCAATCATCAATCATCAATCATTAATCATCAATCATCAATCATCAATCATCAATCATCAATCATCAATCATCAATCATCAATCATCAATCATCAATCATCAATCATCAATCATCAATCATCAATCATCAATCATCAATCATCAATCATCAATCATCAATCATCAATCATCAATCATCAATCATCAATCATCAATCATCAATCATCAATCATCAATCATCAATCATCAATCATCAATCATCAATCATCAATCATCAATCATCAATCATCAATCATCAGTCATCAATCATCAATCATCAATCATCAATCATCAATCATCAATCATCAATCATCAATCATCAATCATCAATCATCAATCATCAATCATCAATCATCAATCATCAATCATCAATCATCAATCATTAATCATCAATCATCAATCATCAATCTTCAATCATCAATCATCAATCATTAATCATCAATCATCAATCATCAATCATCAATCATCAATCATCAATCATCAATCATCAATCATCAATCATCAATCATCAATCATCAATCATCAATCATCAATCATCAATCATCAATCATCAATCATCAATCATCAATCATCAATCATCAATCATCAATCATCAATCATCAATCATCAATCATCAATCATCAATCATCAATCATCAATCATCCATCATCAATCATCAATCATCAATCATCAATCATCAATCATCAATCATCAATCATCAATCATCAATCATCAATCATCAATCATCAATCATTAATCATCAATCATCAATCAGCAATCATCAATCATCAATCATCAATCTAATATTATCAATCATCAATCATCAATCATCAATCATCAATCATCAATCTTCAATCATCAATCATCAATCATCAATCATCAATCATCAATCATCAATCATTAATCATCAATCATCAATCATCAATCATCAATCATCAATCATCAATCATCAATCATCAATCATCAATCATCAATCATCAATCATCAATCATCAATCATCAATCATCAATCATCAATCATCAATCATCAATCATCAGTCATCAATCATCAATCATCAATCTTCAATCATCAAACATCACTAATCAATAATCAATAATCAATCATCAATCATCAATCATCAGTCATCAATTATCAACCATCAAATATCAACCATTGACCATCAATCATCA
Source organism: Stratiomys singularior (assembly GCA_954870665.1). Classification (NCBI taxonomy): domain Eukaryota; kingdom Metazoa; phylum Arthropoda; class Insecta; order Diptera; family Stratiomyidae; genus Stratiomys; species Stratiomys singularior. The sequence continues at coordinate 25,975 of CATOZT010000307.1, forward strand.
ACCATCAATCATCAATCATCAATCATCAACCATCAATCATCAATCATCAATCATCAATAATCAATCATCAATCATCAATCATCAATCCTCAATCATCAATCACCAATCATCAATCATCAATCATCAATCATCAATCATCAATCATCAATCATCAATCATCAATCATCAATCATCAATCATCAATCATCAATCATCAATCATCAATCATCAATCATCAATCATCAATCATCACTCATCAATCATCAATCATCAATCATCAATCATCAATCATCAATCGTCAATCATCAATCATCAATCATCAATCATCAATCATCAATCATCAATCATCAATCAGTAATCATCAATCATCAATCATCAATCATCAATCATCAACCATCAATCATCAATCATCAATTATCAATCATCAATCATCAATCATCAATCATCAACCATCAATCATCAACCATCAATCATCAATCATCAATTATCAATCATCAATCATCAATCATCAATCATCAACCATCAATCATCAATTTTCAATTATCAATTATCAATCATCAATCATCAATCATCAATCATCAATCATCAATCATCAATCATCAATCATCAATTATAAATCATTAATCATCAATCATCCATCATCAATCATGAATCATCAATCATCAATAATCAATCATCAATCATTTATCATTAATCATTATTCTTCAATCATCAATCATCAATCATTTATCATCAATCATCAATCATCAATCATCAATCATCAATCATCAATCATCAATCATCAATCATCAATCATCAATCATCAATCATCAATCATCAATCATTTATCATTAATCATTAATCATTAATCATTATTCATCAATCATCAATCATCAATCATCAATCATCAATCATCAATTTTCAATCATCAATCATTAATCATCAATCATCAATCATCAATCATCAATCATCAATCATCAATCATCAATCATCAATCATCAATCATCAATCATCAACCATCAATCATCAATTTTCAATTATCAATTATCAATCATCAATCATCAATTATAAATCATTAATCATCAATGATCCATCATCAATCATGAATCATCAATCATCAATAATCAATCATCAATCATTTATCATTAATCATTCTTCATCAATCATCAATCATCAATCATTTATCATCAATCATCAATCATCAATCATCAATCATCAATCATCAATCATCAATCATCAATCATCAATCATCAATCATCAATCATCAATCATCAATCATCAATCATCAATCATCAATCATCAAACATCAATCATCAATCATTTATCATTAATCATTATTCATCAATCATCAATCATCAATCATCAATCATCAATCATCAATCATCAATAATCAATAATCAATCATCAATCATCAATCATCAATCATCAATCATCAATCATCAATCATCAATCATCAATTTTCAATTATCAATAATCAATCATCAATCATCAATCATCCATCATCAATCATGGATCATCAATCATCAATAATCAATCACCAATCATTTAACATTAATCATTATTCATCAATCATCAATCATTTATCATCAATCATTTATCATCAATCATCAATCATCAAGCATCAATCATCAATCATCAATCATCAATCATCAATCATTAATCATCAATCATCAATCATCAATCATCAATCATCAATCGTCAATCATCAATCATCAATCATCAATCATCAATCATCAATCATCAATCATTAATCATCAATCATCAATCATCAATCATCAGTCATCAATCATCAATACTCAATCATCAATCAATAATCATCAATCATCAATCATCAATCATCTATCATCAATCATCAATCATCAATCTTCACTCATCAATCATCAATCGGTCATAATCAATCATCAATCACCAATCATCAATCATCAATCATCAATCATCAATCATCAATCATCAATCATCAATCATCAATCATCAATCATTAATCATCAATCATCAATCATCAATCATCAATCTTCAATCATCAAACATCACTAATCAATAATCAATAATCAATAATCAATCATCAATCATCAATCATCAGTAATCAACCATCAAATATCAACCATTGACCATCAATCATCAACCATCAATCATCAATCATCAATCATCAATCATCAATCATCAATCATTAATCATCAATCATCAATCATGAATCATCAATCATCAATCATCAATCATCAATCATCAATCATCAATCATCAATCATCAATCATCAATCATCAATCATCAATCATCAATCATCAATCATCAATCATCAATCATCAATCATCAATCATCAATCATCAATCATCAATCATCAATCATCAATCATCAATCATCAATCATCAATCATCAATCATCAACCATCGATCATCAATCATCAATCATCAATCATCAATCATCAATCATCAATCATCAATCATCAATCATCAATCATCAATCATCAACCATCAAACATCAATCATCAATCATCAATCATCAATCATCAATCATCAATCATTAATCATCAATCATCAATCAGCAATCATCAATCATCAATCATCAATCATCAATCTACTATTATCAATCATCAATCATCAATCATCAATCATCAATCATCAATCATCAATCATCAATCATCAATCATCAATCATCAATCTTCAATCATCAATCATCAATCATCAATCATCAATCATCAATCATCAATCATTAATCATCAATCATCAATCATCAATCATCAATCATCAATCATCAATCATCAATCATCAATCATCAATCATCAATCATCAATCATCAATCATCAATCATCAGTCATCAATCATCAATCATCAATCATCAATCATCAATCATCAATCATCAATCATCAACCATCAAACATCAATCATCAATCATCAATCATCAATCATCAATTATTAATCATCAATCATCAATCAGCAATCATCAATCATCAATCATCAATTATCAATAATCAATCATCAATCATCAATCAACAATCAGCAATCCTCAATCATCAATCATCAACCATCAATCATCAATCATCAATCATCAATCATCAATCATCAATCATCAATCATCAATCATCAATCATCAATCATCAATTATTAATCATCAATCATCAATCATCAATCATCAATCATCAATCATCAATCATCAATCATCAATCATCAATCATCAATCATCAATCATCAATCATCAATCATCAATCATCAATCATCAATCATCAATCATCAATCATCAATCATCAATCATCAATCATCAATCATCCATCATCAATCATCAATCATCAATCATCAATCATCAATCATCAATCATCAATCATCAATCATCAATCATCAATCATCAATCATCAATCATCAATCATCAATCATCAATCATCAATCATCAATCATTAATCATTAATCATCAATCATCAATCATCAATCATCACTTATCAATCATCAATCATCAATCATCAATCATCAATCATCAATAATTAATCATTAATCATCAATCATCAATCATCAATCATCAATCATCAATCATCAATCATCAATAATCAATCATCAACCATCAATCATCAATCATCAATCATCAATCATCAATCATCAATCAACAATCATCAATCACCAACGATCAATCAATCATCATCAATCATTAGTCATCAATTATCAACCATCAAATATCAACCATTGACCATCAATCATCACTCATCAATCATCAATCATCAATAATGAATTTTCAATTATCAATCATCAATCATCAATCATCAATAATCAATCATCAACCATCAATCATCAATCATCAATCATCAATCATCAATCATCAATCATCAATCATCAATCATCAATCATCAACCATCAATCATCAATCATCAATCATCAATCATCAATCATCAAACATCAATCATCAATCATCAATCATTAATCATCAATCATCAATCATCAATCATCAATCATCAATCATCAATCATCAATCATCAATCATCAATCATCAATCATCAATCATCCATCATCAATCATCAATCATCAATAATCAATAATCAATAATCAATAATCAATCATCAATCATCAATCATCAGTCATCAATTATCAACCATCAAATATAAACCATTGACCATCAATCATCAACCATCAATCATCAATCATTAATCATCAATCATCAATCATCAATCATCAATCATCAATCATCAATCATCAATCATCAATCATCAATCATCAATCATCAATCATCAATCATCAATCATCAATCATCAATCATCAATCATCAATCATCAATCATCAATCATCAATCATCAATCATCAACCATCAAACATCAATCATCAATCATCAATCATTAATCATCAATTATCAATCAGCAATCATCAATCATCAATCATCCATTATCAATCATCAATCATCAATCATCAATCATCAATCAACAATCATCAATCATCAATCATCAATCATCAATCATCAACCATCAATCATCAATCATCAATCATCAATCATCAATCATCAATCATCAATCATCAATCATCAATCATCAATCATCAATCATTAATCATCAATCATCAATCATCAATCATCAATCATCAATCATCAATCATCAATCATCAATCATCACTCATCAATCATCAATCATCCATCATCAAACATCAATCATCAATCATCAATCATCAATCATCAATCATCAATCATCAATCATCAATTATCAATCATCAATCATTTATCATCAATCATCAATCATCAATCATCAATCATCAATCATCAATCATCAATCATCAATCATCAATCATCGATCATCAATCATCAATCATCAATCATCAATCATTAATCATTAATCATCAATCATCAATCATCAATAATCAATCATCAACCATCAATCATCAAGCATCAATCATCAATCATCAATCATCAATCATCAATCAACAATCATCAATCATTAATCATCAACGATCAATCAATCATCATCAATCATCAGTCATCAATTATCAAACATCAAATATCATCCATTGATAATCAATCATCAACCATCAATCATCAATCATTAATCATCAATTATCAATCATCAATCATCAATCATCAATCATCAATCATCAATCATCAATCATCAATCATCAATCATCAATCATCAATCATCAATCATCAATCATCAATCATCAATCATCAATCATCAATCCTCAATCATCAATCATCAAATATCAACCATCAACCGTCAATCATCAACCATCAATCATCAATCATCAATCATCAATCATCAATCATCAATCATCAATCATCAATCATCAATCATCAATCATCAATCATCAATCATCAATCATCAATCATCAATAATCAAATATCAACAATCAGCAATCATTAATCATCAATCATCCATTATCAATCATCAATCATCAATCATCAATCATCAATCATCAATCATCAATCATCAATCATCAACCATCCATTATCAATCATCAATCATCAATCATCAATCATCAATCATCAATCATCAATCATCAATCATCAATCATCAACCATCAATCATCAATCATCAACGATCAATCATCAATCATCAATCATCCATCATCAATCATTAATCATCAATCATCAATCATCAATCATCAATAATCAATCATCAACCATCAATCATCAATCATCAGTCATCAATAATCAATCATCAATCATCAATCAACAATCATCAATCATCAACGATCAATCAATCATCATCAATCATCAGTCATCAATTATCAACCATCAAATATCAACCATTGACCATCAATCATCACTCATCAATCATCAATCATCAATCATCAATCATCAATCATCAATCATCAATCATCAACGACCAATCATCAATCATCAATCATCCATCATCAATCATGAATCATCAATCATCAATTATCAATCATCAACCATCAATCATCAATCATCAATCATGAATCATCAATCATCAATCATCAATCATCAATCATTAATCATCAATCATCAATCAGCAATCATCAATCATCAATCATCAATCATCAATCATCAATCATCAATCATCAATTATCAATCATCAATCATCAATCATCAATCATCAATCATCAATCAACAATCATCAATCATCAATCATCAACCATCAATCATCAATCATCAATCATCAATCATCAATCATCAATCATCAATCATCAATCATCAATCATCAATCATCAATCATCAATCATCAATCATCAATCATCAATCATCAATCGTCAATCATCAATCATCAATCATCAATCATCAATCACTAATCAATCATCAATCATCAATCATCAATCATCAATCATCAATCGTCAATCATCAATCATCAATCATCAATCATCAATCATCAATCATCAATCATCAATCATCAATCATCAATCATCAATCATCGATCATCAATCATTATTCATCAAATATCAACCATCAACCATCAATCATCAACCATTAATCATCAATCATCAATCATCAATCATCAATCATCAATCATCAATCATCAAATATCAACAATCAGCAATCATTAATCATCAATCATCATTTATCAATCATCAATCATCAATTATCAATCATCAATCATCAATCATCAATCATCAATCATCAATCATCAATCATCAATCATCGATAACCAATCATCAATCATCAGTCATTAATCATCAATCATCAATCATCAATCATCAATCATCAATCATCAATCATCAATCATCAATCATCAATCATCACTCATCAATCATCAATCATCAATCATCAATCATCTATCATCAATCATCAATCATCAACAATCAATCATCAACCATCAATCATCAATTTTCAATCATCAATCATCAATCATCAATCATCAATCAACAATCATCAATCATCAACGATCAATCAATCATCATCAATCATCAGTCATCAATTATCAACCATCAAATATCAACCATTGACCATCAATCATCACTCATCAATCATCAATCATCAATCATCAATCATCAATCATCAATCATCAATCATCAATCATCAATCATCAATCATCAATCATCAATCATCAATCATCAATCATCAATAATCAATCATCAACCATCAATCATCAATCATCAATCATCAATCATCAATCATCAATCATCAATCATCAATCATCAATCATCAACCATCAATCATCAATCATCAATCATCAATCATCAATCATCAATCATCAATCATCAATCATCAATCATCAATCATCAATCATCAATCATCAATCATCAACCATCAAACATCAATCATTAATCATCAATCATCAATCATCAATCATTAATCATCAATCATCAATCAGCAATCATCAATCATCAATCATCAATTATCAATCATCAGTCATCAATCATCAATCATCAATCAACAATCATCAATCCTCAATCATCAATCATCAACCATCAATCATCAATCATCAATCATCAATCATCAATCATCAATCATCAATCATCAATCATCAATCATCAATTATCAATCATCAATCATCAATCATTAATCATCAATCATCAATCATCAATCATCAATCATCAATAATCAATAATCAATCATCAATCATCAATCATCAATCATCAATCATCAATCATCAATCATCAATCATCAATCATCAATCATCAATCATCAATCATCAATCATCAATCATCAATCATCAATCATCAATCATCAATCATCAATCATCAATCATCAACCATCGATCATCAATCATCAATCATCAATCATCAATCATCAATCATCAATCATCAATCATCAATCATCAATCATCAATCATCAATCATCAATCATCAATCATCAATCATCAATCATCAATCATCAATCATCAATCATCAATCATCAATCGTCAATCATCAATCATCAATCATCAATCATCAATCACTAATCAATCATCAATCATCAATCATCAATCATCAATCATCAATCATCAATCGTCAATCATCAATCATCAATCATCAATCATCAATCATCAATCATCAACCATCAATCATCAATCATCAATCGTCAATCATCAATCATCAATCATCAATCATCAATCATCAATCATTATTCATCAAATATCAACCATCAACCATCAATCATCAACCATTAATCATCAATCATCAATCATCAATCATCAATCATCAAATATCAACAATCAGCAATCATTAATCATCAATCATCATTTATCAATCATCAATCATCAATCATCAATTATCAATCATCAATCATCAATCATCAATCATCAATCATCAATCATCAATGATCAATCATCAATCATCAATCATCAATCATCAATCATCAATCATCAATCATCGATAATCAATCATCAATCATCAGTCATTAATCATCAATCATCAATCATCAATCATCAATCATCAATCATCAATCATCAATCATCAATCATCACTCATCAATCATCAATCATCAATCATCAATCATCAATCATCAATCATCAATCATCAATCATCAACAATCAATCATCAACCATCAATCATCAATTTTCAATCATCAATCATCAATCATCAATCAACAATCATCAATCATCAATCATCAACGATCAATCAATCATCATCAATCATCAGTCATCAATTATCAACCATCAAATATCAACCATTGACCATCAATCATCACTCATCAATCATCAATCATCAATCATCAATCATCAATCATCAATCATCAATCATCAATCATCAATCATCAATCATCAATCATCAATCATCAATCATAAATTATCAATCATCAATCATCAATCATCAATCATCAATCATCAATCATCAATCATCAATCATCAATCATCAATCATCAATCATCAATAATCAATCATCAACCATCAATCATCAATCATCAATCATCAATCATCAATCATCAATCATCAATCATCAACCATCAATCATCAATCATCAATCATCAATCATCAATCATCAATCATCAATCATCAATCATCAATCATCAATCATCAACCATCAAACATCAAACATCAATCATCAATCATCAATCATCAATCATCAATCATCAATCATTAATCATCAATCATCAATCAGCAATCATCAATCATCAATCATCAATTATCAATCATCAGTCATCAATCATCAATCATCAATCAACAATCATCAATCCTCAATCATCAATCATCAACCATCAATCATCAATCATCAATCATCAATCATCAATCATCAATCATCAATCATCAATCATCAATCATCAATCATCAATTATCAATCATCAATCATCAATCATTAATCATCAATCATCAATCATCAATCATCAATCATCAATCATCAATCATCAATCATCAATCATCAATCATCAATCATCAATCATCAATCATCAATCATCAACCATCAATCATCAATCATCAATCATCAATCATCAATCATCAATCATCAATCATCAATCATCAATCATCAATCATCAATCATCAATCATCAATCATCAATCATCAATCATCAATCATCAATCATCAATCATCAACCATCAAACATCAATCATCAATCATCAATCATCAATCATCAATCATCAATCATTAATCATCAATCATCAATCAGCAATCATCAATCATCAATCATCAATTATCAATCATCAATCATCAATCATCAATCAACAATCATCAATCCTCAATCATCAATCATCAACCATCAATCATCAATCATCAATCATCAATCATCAATCATCAATTTTCAATCATCAATCATCAATCATTAATCATCAATCATCAATCATCAATCATCAATCATCAATAATCAATCATCAATCATCAATCATCAATCATCAATCATCAATCCTCAATCATCGATCATCAACCATCAATCATCAATCATCAATCATCAATCATCAATCATCAATCATCAATCATCAATTATCAATCATCAATCATCAATCATCAATCATTAATCATCAATCATCAATAATCAAATATCAATAATCAATCATCAATCATCAATAATCAATCATCAACCATCAATCATCAATCATCAATCATCAATCATCAATCATCAATCAGCAATCATCAATCATCAATCATCAACGATCAATCAATCATCATCAATCATCTGTCATCAATTATCAACCATCAACTATCAACCATTGACCATCAATCATCACTCATCAATCATCAATCATCAATCATCAATCATCAATCATCAATAATGAATTTTCAATTATCAATCATCAATCATCAATCATCAATAATCAATTATCAACCATCAATCATCAATCATCAATCATCAATCATCAATCATCAATCATCAACCATCAATCATCAATCATCAATCATCAATCATCAATCATCAATCATCAATCATCAATCATCAATCATCAATCATCAATCATCAATCATCAATCATCAATCATCAATCATTAATCATCAATCATCAATCATCAAAAATCAATCATCAATCATCAATCATCAATCATCAATCATCAATCATCAATCATCCATCATCAATCATCAATCATCAATCATCAATAATCAATCATCAATCATCAATCATCAATCATCAGTCATCAATTATCAACCATCAAATATCAACCATTGACCATCAATCATCAACCATCAATCAGTAATCATCAATCATCAATCATCAATCATCAATCATCAATCATCAATCATCAATCATCAATCATCAATCATCAATCATCAATCATCAATCATCAATCATCAATCATCAATCATCAATCATCAATCATCAATCATCAATCATCAATCATCAATCATCAATCATCAATCATCAATCATCAATCATCAATCATCAACCATCAAACATCAATCATCAATCATCAATCATCAATCATTAATCATCAATTATCAATCAGCAATCATCAATCATCAATCATCCATTATCAATCATCAATCATCAATCATCAATCATCAATCATCAATCATCAATCATCAATCATCAACCATCAATCATCAATCATCAGTCATCAGTCATCAATCATCAATCATCAATCATCAATCATCAATCATTAATCATCAATCATCAATCATCAATCATCAATCATCAATCATCAATCATCAATCATCAATCATCAATCATCAATCATCAATCATCAATCATCAATCATCAATCATCAATCATCAATCATCCATCATCAATCATCAATCATCAATCATCAATCATCAATCATCAATCATCAATCATCAATCATCAATCATCAATCATCAATCATTTATCATCAATCATCAATCATCAATCATCAATCATCAATCATCAATCATCAATCATCAATCATCAATCATCAATCATTAATCATTAATCATCAAACATCAATCATCAATCATCAATAATCAATCATCAACCATCACTCATCAATCATCAATCATCAATCATCAATCATCAATCATCAATCAACAATCATCAATCATCAATCATCAACGATCAATCAATCATCATCAATCATCAGTCATCAATTATCAACCATCAAATATCAACCATTGACCATCAATCATCAACCATCAATCATCAATCATTAATCATCAATCATCAATCATCAATCATCAATCATCAATCATCAATCATCAATCATCAATCATCAATCATCAATCATCAATAATCAATCATCAATCATCAATCATCAATCATCAATCATCAATCATCAATCATCAATCATCAATCATCAATCATCAATCATCAATCATCAATCATCAATCATCAATCATCAATCATCAATCATCAATCATCAATCATCAATCCTCAATCATCAATCATCAATCATCAAATATCAACCATCAACCGTCAATCATCAACCATCAATCATCAATCATCAATCATCAATCATCAATCATCAATCATCAATCATCAATCATCAATCATCTATCATCAATCATCAATCATCAATCATCAATCATCAATCATCAATCATCAATCATCAATCATCAATCATTTATCATCAATCATCAATCATCAATCATCAATCATCAATCATCAATCATCAATCATCAATCATTAATCATTAATCATCAAACATCAATCATCAATCATCAATAATCAATCATCAACCATCACTCATCAATCATCAATCATCAATCATCAATCAACAATCATCAATCATCAATCATCAACGATCAATCAATCATCATCAATCATCAGTCATCAATTATCAACCATCAAATATCAACCATTGACCATCAATCATCAACCATCAATCATCAATCATTAATCATCAATCATCAATCATCAATCATCAATCATCAATCATCAATCATCAATCATCAATCATCAATCATCAATCATCAATCATCAATCATCAATCATCAATCATCAATCATCAATCATCAATCATCAATCATCAATCATCAATCATCAATCATCAATCATCAATCATCAATCATCAATCATCAATCATCAATCATCAATCATCAATCATCAATCATCAATCATCAATCCTCAATCATCAATCATCAATCATCAAATATCAACCATCAACCGTCAATCATCAACCATCAATCATCAATCATCAATCATCAATCATCAATCATCAATCATCAATCATCAATCATCAATCATCAATCATCTATCATCAATCATCAATCATCAATCATCAATCATCAATCATCAATCATCAATCATCAATCATTTATCATCAATCATCAATCATCAATCACATCAATCATCAATCATTAATCATTAATCATTAATCATCAATCATCAATCATCAATCATCAATCATCAATCATCAATCATCAATCATCAATCATCAATCATCAATCATCAATCATCAATCATTATCATCAATCATCAATCATCAATCATCAATCATCAATCATCAATCATCAATCATCAATCATCAATCATCAATCATCAATCATCAATCATCAATCATCAATCATCAATCATCAATCATCAATCCTCAATCATCAATCATCAATCATCAAATATCAACCATCAACCGTCAATCATCAACCATCAATCATCAATCATCAATCATCAATCATCAATCATCAATAATCAATCATCAATCATCAATCATCAATCATCAATCATCAATCATCAATCATCAATCATCAATCATCAATCATCAATCATCAATCATTTATCATCAATCATCAATCATCAATCATCAATCATCAATCATCAATCATCAATCATCAATCATCAATCATCAATCATCAATCATCAATCATTAATCATTAATCATCAAACATCAATCATCAATCATCAATAATCAATCATCAATCATCAATCATTAATCATCAATCATCAAACATCAATCATCAATCATCAATCATCAATCATCAATCATCAATCATCAATCATCAATCATCAATCATCAATCATCAATCATTAATCATCAATCATCAGTCATCAATCATCAATCATCAATCATCAATCATCAATCATCAATCATTAATCATCAATCATCAATCAACAATCATCAATCATCAATCATCAATCATCAATCATCAATCATCAATCATCAATCATCAATCATCAATCATCAATCATCAATCATCAATCATCAATCATCAATCATCCATCATCAATCATCAATCATCAATCATCAATCATCAATCATCAATCATCAATCATTTATCATCAATCATCAATCATCAATCATCAATCATCAATCATCAATCATCAATCATCAATCATCAATCATCAATCATCAATCATCAATCATCAATCATTAATCATTAATCATCAAACATCAATCATCAATCATCAATAATCAATCATCAACCATCACTCATCAATCATCAATCATCAATCATCAATCATCAATCATCAATCATCAATCATCAATCATCAATCATCAATCAACAATCATCAATCATCAATCATCAACGATCAATCAATCATCATCAATCATCATTCATCAATTATCAACCATCAAATATCAACCATTGACCATCAATCATCAACCATCAATCATCAATCATTAATCATCAATCATCAATCATCAATCATCAATCATCAATCATCAATCATCAATCATCAATCATCAATCATCAATCATCAATCATCAATCATCAATCATCAATCATCAATCATCAATCATCAATCATCAATCATCAATCATCAATCATCAATCATCAATCATCAATCATCAATCATCAATCATCAATCATCAATCAACAATCATCAATCATCAATCATCAATCATCAATCATCAATCATCAATCATCAATCATCAATCATCAATCATCAATCATCAATCATCAATCATCAATCATCAATCATCAATCATCAATCATCAATCATCAATCATCAATCATCAATCATCAATCATCAATCATCAATCATCAATCATCAATCATCAATCATCTATCATCAATCATCAATCATCAATCATCAATCATCAATCATCTATCATCAATCATCAATCATCAATCATCAATCATCAATCATCAATCATCAATCATCAATCATCAATCATCAATCATCAATCATCAATCATTAATCATCAATCATTAATCATCAATCATCAATCATCAATCATCACTCATCAATCATCAATCATCAATCATCAATCATCAATCATCAATCATCAATCATCAATCCTCAATCATCAATCATCAAATATCAACCATCAACCGTCAATCATCAACCATCAATCATCAATCATCAATCATCAATCATCAATCATCAATCATCAATAATCAAATATCAACAATCAGCAATCATTAATCATCAATCATCCATTATCAATCATCAATCATCAATCATCAATCATCAATCATCAATCATCAATCATCAACCATCAATCATCAATCATCAATCATCAATCATCGATAATCAATCATCAATCATCAATCATCAATCATCAATCATCAATCATCAATCATCAATCATCAATCATCAATCATCAATCATCAATCATCCATCATCAATCATCCATCATCAATCATCAATCATCAATCATCAATCATCAATCATCAATCATCAATCATCAATCATCAATCATCTATCATCAATCATCAATCATCAATCATCAATCATCAATCATCAATCATCAATCATCAATCATCAATCATCAATCATCAATCATCAATCATCAATAATCAATCATCAATCATTAATCATCAATCATCAATCATCAATCATCACTCAGCAATCATCAATCATCAATCATCAATCATCAATCATTAATCATCAATCATCAATCATCAATCATCAATAATCAATCATCAACCATCAATCATCAATCATCAGTCATCAATCATCAATCATCAATCATCAATCAACAATCATCAATCATCAATCATCAACGATCAATCATCAATCATCCATCATCAATCATGAATGTTCAATCATCAATAATCAATAATCAATCATCAATCATCAATCATCAATCATCAGTCATCAATTATCAACCATCAAATATCAACCATTGACCATCAATCATCAACCATCAATCATCAATCAGTAATCATCAATCATCAATCATCAATCATCAATCATCAATCATCAATCATCAATCATCAATCATCAATCATCAATCAGCAATCATCAATCATCAATCATCAATCATCAATCATCAACCATCAAACATCAATCATCAATCATCAATCATCAATCATTAATCATCAATTATCAATCAGCAATCATCAATCATCAATCATCCATTATCAATCATCAATCATCAATCATCAATCAACAATCATCAATCATCAATCATCAATCATCAACCATCAATCATCAATCATCAGTCATCAATCATCAATCATCAATCATCAATCATCAATCATCAATCATTAATCATCAATCATCAATCATCAATCATCAATCATCAATCATCTATCATCAATCATCAATCATCAATCATCAATCATCAATCATCAATCATCAATCATCCATCATCAATCATCAATCATCAATCATCAATCATCAATCATCAATCATCAATCATCAATCATCAATCATCAATCATCAATCATCAATCATCAATCATCAATCATCAATCATTTATCATCAATCATCAATCATCAATCATCAATCATCAATCATCAATCATCAATCATCAATCATCAATCATCAATCATCAATCATATATCATCAATCATCAATCATCAATCATCAATCATCAATCATCAATCATTAATCATCAATCATCAATCATCAATCATCAATCATCAATCATCAATCATCAATCATCAATCATCAATCATCAATCATCAATCAACAATCATCAATCATCAATCATCAATCATCAATCATCAATCATCAATCATCAATCATCAATCATCAATCATCAATCATCAATCATCAATCCTCAATCATTAATCATCAATCATCAAATATCAACCATCAACCGTCAATCATCAACCATCAATCATCAATCATCAATCATCAATCATCAATCATCAATCATCAATCATCAATCATCAATCAACAATAATCAAATATCAACAATCAGCAATCATTAATCATCAATCATCCATTATCAATCATCAATCATCAATCATCAATCATCAATCATCAATCATCAATCATCAATCATCAATCATCAATCATCAATCATCAATCATCAATCATCAATTGTCAATCACCAATCATCAATCATCAATCATCAATCATCAATCATCAACCATCAATCATCAATCAACAAACATCAATCATCAATCATCAATCATCAATCATCAATCATCAATCATCAATCATCAATCTTCAATTATCAATCATCAATCATCAATTATCAATCATCAATCATCAATCATCAATTATCAATCATCAATCATCAATCATCAATTATCAATCATCAGTCATCAATCATCAATCATCAATCATCAATCATTAATCATCAATCATCAATCATCAATCATCAATCATCAATCATCAATCATCAATCATCAATCATCAATCATCAATCATCAATCATCAATCCTCAATCATCAATCATCAATCATCAATCAGCAATCACCAACCATCAATCATCAATCATCAATCATCAATCATCAATCATCAATCATCAATCATCAATCATCAATCATCTATCATCAATCATCAATCATCAATCATCAATCATCAATCATCAATCATCAATCATCAATCATCAATCAGCAATCATCAATCATCAATCATCAACCATCGAATATCAACTATTGACCATCAATAATCAACCATCAATCATCAATCATTAATCATCAACCATCGAATATCAACTATTGACCATCAATCATCAACCATCAATCATCAATCATTAATCATCAATCATCAATCATCAATCATCAATCATCAATCATCAATCATTAATCATCAATCATCAATCCTTACTCATCAATCATCAATCATCAATCATCAGTTTTCAATTATAAATCATCAATCATCAATCATCAATAATGAAGTTTCAATTATCAATCATCAATCATCAATCATCAATCATCAATTTTCATTTATCAATCATCAATCATCAATCATCAATCATCAATCATCAATCATCAATTATCAATCATCTATTATCAATCATCAATCATCAATCTTCACTAATCAATTATCAATCATCAATCGGTCATAATCAATCATCAATCACCAATCATCAATCATCAATCATCAATCATCATTCAACAATCATCAATCATCAATCATCAATCATCCATCATCAATCATCAATCATCAATCATCAATCATCAATCATCAATCATCAATCATCAATCATCAACCATCAATCATCAATCATCAATCATCAATTATCAATCATCAATCATCAATCATCAATCATCAATCACCAGTTATCACTCATCAATCTTCAATCATCAATCATCAATCATCAATCATTAATCATCCATCATCAATCATCAATCTTCAATTATCAAACATCAATAATCAATATACGATAATCAATTATCAATCATCAATCATCAATCATCAATCATCAATCATCAATTATCAACCATCAAATATCAACCATTGACCATCAATCATCAACCATCAATAATCAATCATTAATCATCAAACATCAATCATCAATCATCAATCATCAATCATCAATCATCAATCATCAATCATCAATCATCAATCATCAATCATCAATCATCAATCATCAATCATCAATCATCAATCATCAATCATCAATCATCAATCATCAATCATCAATCATCAATCATCAATCATCAATCATCAATCATCAATCATCAAGCATCAATCATCAATCATCAATCATCAATCATCAATTATCTATCATCAATCATCAATCATCAATCTTCACTCATCAATCATCAATCATCATTCGGTCATCATCAATCATCAATCACCAATCATCAATCAACAATCATCAATCATCAATCATCTATCATCAATCATCAATCATGAATCATGAATCATGAATCATCAATCATCCATCATCAGTCATCAATCATCAATCATCAATCATTAATCATCAATCATCAATCATCAATCGTCAATTATCAATCATCAATCATCAATCATCAATCATCAATCATCAAACATCAAGCATCAATCATCAATCATCAATTATCAATCATCAATCATCAGTCATCAATCATCAATCATCAATCATCAATCATCAATCATCAATAATCAATTTTCAATTATCAATCATCAAGCATCAATCATCAATCATCAATCATCAATCATCAATCATCAATCATCAATCATCAATCATCAATCATCAATCATCAATCATAAATCATACATCATCAATCATGAATCATCAATCATCAATAATCAATCATCAATCATTTATCATTAATCATTATTCATCAATCGTCAATCATCAATCATCAATCATTTATCATCAATCATCAATCATCAATCATCAATCATCAATCATCAATCATCAATCATCAATCATCAATCATCAATCATCAATCATCAATCATCAATCATCAATCATCAATCATCAATCATCAATCATCAATCATCAATCATCAATCATCAATCATCAATCATCAATCATCAATCATCAATCATCAATCATCAATCATCAATCATCAATCATCACTCATCAATCATCAATCATCAATCATCAATCATCAATCATCAATCATCAATCATCAATTATCAATCATCAATCATCAATCATCCATCATCAATCATGAATCATCAATCATCAATCATCAATCATCTATCATTTATCATTTATCATTAATCATTATTCCTCAATCATCAATCACCAATCATTTATCATCAATGATTAATCATCAATCATCAATCATCAATCATCAATCATCAATTTTCAATTATCAATCATCTATTTTCAATCATCAATCATCAATCATTAATCATCAATCATCAATTATCAATCATCAATCATCAATCATCAATCATCAATCATCAATCATCAATCATCAATCATCAATCATCAATCATCAATCTTCAATCATGAATCATGAATCATGAATCATGAATCATCT
>CATOZT010000308.1:0-52917 GCA_954870665.1 Stratiomys singularior
CATCAATCATCAATCATCAATCATCAATCATCAATCATCAATCATCTATCATCAATCATCAATCATCAATCATCAATCATCAATCAAAAATCATCAATCATCAATCATCAATCATCATTCATCAAACATCAATCATCAATCATCGATCATCAATCATCAATCATCAATCATCAATCATCAATCATTAATCATCAATCATCAATCATCAATCATCAATCATCAATCATCAATCATCAATCATCAATCATCAATCATCAATCATCAATCATCAATCATCAATCATCAATCATCAATCATCAATCATCAATCATCAATCATCAATCATCAATCATCAATCATCAATCATCAATCATCAATCATCAATCATCAATCATCAATCATCAATCATCAATCATCAATCATCAATCATCAATCATCAATCATCAATCATCAATCATCAATCTTCAATCATCAATCATCAATCATCAATCATTAATCATCAATCATCAATCATCAATCATCAATCATCAATCATCAATCATCAATCATCAATCATCAATCGTCAATCATCAATCATCAATCATCAATCATCAATCATCACTCATCAATCATCAATCATCAATTATCAATAAACAATCATCAATCATCAATCGTACATCGTCAATCATCAATCATCAATCGTCAATCATCAATTATCAATCATCAATCATCACTCATCAATCATCAATCATCAATTATCAATAAACAATTATCAATCATCAATCATCAATCATACATCGTCAATCATCAATCATCAATTATCAATCATCAATCATCAAGCATCAATCATCAATCATCAATCATCAATCATCAATCATCAATCATCAATCATCAATCATCTATCATCAATCATCAATCATCAATCATCAACCATCAATCATCAATCATCACTCATCAATCATCAATCATCAATTATCAATTAACAATCATCAATCATCAATCATCAATCATCAATCATCAATCATCAATCATCAATCATCAATTATCAATAAACAATCATCAATCATCGATCATCAATCATACATCGTCAATCATCAATCATCAATCGTCAATCATCAATCATCAATCATCAATCATCACTCATCAATCATCAATCATCAATTATCAATAAACAATCATCAATCATCAATCATCAATCATACATCGTCAATCATCAATCATCAATTATCAATCATCAATCATCAATCATCAATCATCAATCAAAAATCATCAATCATTAATCATCAATCATCATTCATCAAACATCAATCATCAATCATCGATCATCAATCATCAATCATCAATCATCAATCATCAATCATCAATCATCAATCATCAATCAATAATCATTAATCATCAATCATCAATCATCAATCATCAATCATCAATCATCAATCATCAATCATCAATCATCAATCATCAATCATCAATCATCAATCATCAATCATCAATCATCAATCATCAATCATCAATCATCAATCATCAATCATCAATCATCAATCATCAATCATCAATCATCAATCATCAATCATCAATCATCAATCATCAATCATCAATCATCAATCATCAATCATCAATCATCAATCATCAATCATCAATCATCAATCATCCATCATCAATCATCAATCCTCAATCATCAATCATCAATAATCAATCATCAATCATCAATCATCAATCATCAATCATCAATCACCAATCATCAATCATCAATCATCAATCATCAATCTTCAATCATCAATCATCAATCATCAATCATCAATCATCAATCTTCAATCGTCAATCATAAATCATCAATCATCAATCATCACTCATCAATCATCAATTATCAATAAACAATCATCAATCATCAATCATCAATCATACATCGTCAATCATCAATCATCAATTATCAATCATCAATCATCAAGCATCAATCATCAATCATCAATATTCAATCATCAATCATCAATCATCTATCATCAATCATCAATCATCAATCATCAACCATCAATCATCAATCATCACTCATCAATCATCAATCATCAATTATCAATAAACAATCATCAATCATCAATCATAAAATATACATCGTCAATCATCAATCATCAATTATCAATCATCAATCATCAAGCATCAATCATCAATCATCAATCATCAATCATCAATCATCAATCATCAATCATCAATCATCAATCATCAATCATCAATCATCAATCATCAATCATCAATCATCAATCATCAATCATCAATCATCAATCATCAATCATCAATCATCAATCATCAATCATCAATCATCAATCATCAATCATCAATCATCAATCATCTATCATCAATCATCAATCATCAATCATCAATCAAAAATCATCAATCATTAATCATCAATCATCATTCATCAAACATCAATCATCAATCATCGATCATCAATCATCAATCATCAATCATCAATCATCAATCATCAATCATTAATCATCAATCATCAATCATCAATCATCAATCATCAATCATCAACCATCAATCATCAATCATCAATCATCAATCATCAATCATCAATCATCAATCATCAATCATCAATCATCAATCATCAATCATCAATCATCAATTATCAATCATCAATCATCAATCATCAATCATCAATCATCAATCATCAATCATCAATCATCTATCATCAATCATCAATCATCAATCATCAATAATCAATCATCAATCATCAATCATCAATCATCAATCATCAATCATCAATCATCAATCATCAATCATCAATCATCCATCATCAATCATCAATCATCGATCATCAATCATCAATCATCAATCATCAATCATCAATCATCAATCATCAATCATCAATCATCAATCATCAATCATCAATCATCAATCATCAATCATCAATCATCAATCATCAATCATCAATCATCAATCATCAATCATAAATCATCAATCATCAATCATCCATCATCAATCATCAATCATCGATCATCAATCATCAATCATCAATCATCAATCATTATTCATCAATCATCAATCATCAATCATCAATCATCAATCATCAATCATCAATCATCAATCATCAATCATCAATCATCAATCATCAATCATCAATCATCAATCATCAATCATCAATCATCAATCATCGATCATCAATCATCAATCATCAATCATCAATCACCAATCATCAATCATCAATCATCAATCATCAATCATCAATCATTAATCATCAATCATCAATAATCAATCATCAATCATCAATCATCAATCATCAATCATCAATCACAAATCATCAATCATCAATCATCAACCATCAATCATCAATCATCAATCATCAATCATCAATCATCAATCATCAATCATTAATCATCAATCATCTATCATCAATCATCAATCATCAATCATCAATCATCAATCATCAATCATCAATCATCAATTATCAGTCATCTATCATCAATCATCAATCATCAATCATCAATCATCAATCATCAATCATCAATCATCAATCATCAATCATCAATCATCAATCATCAATCATCAATCATCAATCATCAATCATCAATCATCAATCATCAATCATCAATCATCAATCATCAATCATCAATCATCAATCATCAATCATCAATCATCTATCATCAATCATCAATCATCAATCATCAATCATCAATCATCAATCATCAATCATAAATCATCAATCATCAATCATCAATCATTAATCATCAATCATCAATCATCAATCATCAATCATCAATCATCAATCATCAATCATCAATCATCAATCATCAATCATCTATCATCAATCATCAATCATCAATCATCAATCATCAATCAAAAATCATCAATCATTAATCATCAATCATCATTCATCAAACATCAATTATCAATCATTATTCATCAAACATCAGTCATCAATCATCAATCATCAATCATTACTAATCAATTATCAATCATCAATCATCACTCATCAATCATCAATCATCAATTATCAATAAACAATCATCAATCATCAATCATCAAATATACATCGTCAATCATCAATTATCAATCATCAATCATCAAGCATCAATCATCAATCATCAATCATCAATCATCAATCATCAATCATCAATCATCTACCATCAATCATCAATCATCAATCATCAATCAAAAATCATCAATCATTAATCATCAATCATCATTCATCAAACATCAATTATCAATCATTAATTATCAAACATCAGTCATCAATCATCAATCATCAATCATTACTAATCAATTATCAATCATTACTCATCAGTCACCAATCATCAATCCTAAACCATGAATCAGCAATCGTCAATCATCAATCTTCAATCATCAATCAGCGATCATCATTATTAATCATCAAATAACGATGACCCATCATCAATCATCAGTCATCAATCCTCAATCATCAATCATCAACAATCAATAGTCAATTATCAATCATCAATCATCAGTCATCAATTATCAAGAATCAATCATCAATCATTAATAATCAATCATCAATAATCAATCAACAATCATCAATCATTATTCATCGATCATCAATCATCAATAATCAATCATCAATAATCAATCATCAACCATCAATCATCAATCATCAATCATCAATCATCAATCATCAATCATCAATCATCAATCATCAATCATCAATCATCAATCATCAATCATCAATCATCAATTATCAATCATCAATCATCAATCATCAATTATCAATTATCAATCATCAATCATCAATCATTAATCATCAATCATATATCATCAATCATCAATCATCAATCATCAATCATCAATTATCAATCATCAATCATGAATCATCAATCATCAATCATCAATTATCAGTCATCTATCATCAATCATCAATCATCAATCATCAATCATCAATCATCAATCATCAATCATCAATCATCAATCATCAATCATCAATCATCAATCATCAATCATCAATCATCAATCATCAATCATCAATCATCAATCATCAATCATCAATCATCAATCATCAATCATCAATCATCAATCATCAATCATCAATCATCAATTATCAATCATCAATCATCAATAATCAATCGTCAATCATCAATCATCAATCATCAATCATCAATCATCAATCATCCATCATCAATCATCAATCATCAATCATCAATCATCAATCATCAATCATCAATCATCAATCATTATTCATCAATCATCAATCATCAATCATCAATCATCAATCATCAATCATCAATCATCAATCATCAATCATCAATCATCAATCATCAATCATAAATCATCAATCATCAATCATCAATCATCAATCATCAATCATCAATCATCAATCATCAATCATCAATCATCAATCATCAATCATCAATCATCAATCATCAATCATCAATCATCAATCATCAATCATCAATCATCAATAATCAATCATCAATCATCAATCATCAATCATCAATCATCAATCATCAATCATCAATCATCAATCATCAATCATAAATAATCAATCATCAATCATCAATCATCAATCATCAATAATCAATCATCAATCATCAATCATCAATCATCAATCATCAATCATAAATCATCAATCATCAATCATCAATCTTCAATCATCAATCATCAATCATCAAACATCAATCATCAATCATCAATCATCAATCATCAATCATCACTCATCAATCATCAATCATCAATCATCAATCACAAATCATCAATCATCAATCATCAATCATCAATCATTAACCATCAACCATCAATCATCAATCATCAATCATCAATCATCAATCATCAATCATCAATCATCAATCATCAATCATCAATCATCAATCATCAATCATCGATCATCAATCATCAATCATCAATCATCAATCATCAGTCATCAATCATCAATCATCAATCATCAATCATCAATCATCAATCATCAATCATAAATCATCAATCATCAATCATCAATCATCAATTATCAATCATCAATCATCAATAATCAATCATCAATCATCAATCATCAATCATCAATCATCCATCATCAATCATCAATCATCAATCATCAATCATCAATCATCAATCATCAATCATCAATCATCAATCATCAATCATCCATCATCCATCATCAATCATCAATCATCAATCATCAATCATCAATCATCAATCATCAATCATCAATCATCAATCATCCATCATCAATCATCAATCATCAATCATCAATTATCAATAAACAATCATCAATTATCAATCATCAATCATCAATCATCAATCATCAATCATCAATCATCAATTATCAGTCATCTATCATCAATCATCAATCATCAATCATCAATCATCAATCATCAATCATCAATCATCAATCATCAATCATCAATCATCAATCATCAATCATCAATCATCAATCATCAATCATCAATCATCAATCATCAATCATCAATCATCAATCATCAATCATCAATCATCAATCATCAATCATCAATCATCAATCATCAATCATCAATCATCAATCATCAATCATCAATCATCAATCATCAATCATCAATCATCAATCATCAATCATCAATCATCAATCATCAATAATCAATCATCAATCATCAATCATCAATCATCAATCATCAATCATCAATCAACAATTATCACTCATCAATCATCAATCATCAATCATCAATCATCAATCATCAATCATCAATCATCAATCATCAAGCATCAATCTTCAATCATCAATCATCAATCATCAATCATCAATCATCAATCATCAATCATCAATCATCAATCATCAATCATCAATCATCAATCATCAATCATCAATCATCACTCATCAATCATCAATCACAAATCATCAATCATCAATCATCAATTATCAATCATTAACCATCAACCATCAATCATCAATCATCAATCATCAATCATCAATCATCAATCATCAATGTTCGATCATCAATCATCAATCATCAACCGTCAATTATCAATCGTCAATCATCAATCATCAACCATCAATCATCAATCATCAATCATCAATCATCAATCATCAATCATCAATCATCAATCATCGATCATCAATCATCAATCATCAAACACCAATAATCAATTAACAATCAACAATTTTCAATCATCAATCATCAATCATTAATCATCAATCATCAATCATCAGTCATCAATCATCAATCATCAATCATCAATCATCAATCATCAATCATCAATCATCAATCATCAATCATCAATCATCAGTCATCAATCATCAATAATAAATCATGAATCATCAATCATCAATCACCATTTATCATTCATCAATTATCAACCATCAATCATCAATCATCAATCATCAATCATCAATCATCAATCATCAATCATCAATCATCAATTATCAATCATCAATCATCAATCATCAATCATCAATCATAAAGCATCAATCATCAATCATCAATCATCAATCATCAATCATCAATCATCAATCATCAATCATCAATCATCAATCATCGATCATCAATCATCAATCATCAATAACCAATCATCAATCATCAATTATCAATCATCAATCAACAGTCATCAATCATCAATTATCAATTATCAATCATCAACCATCAATCATCAATCATCAATCATCAATCATCGATCATCGATCATCAATCATCAATCATCAATCATCAATCATCAATCATCAATCATCAATCATCAATCATCAATCATCAATCATCAATCATCAATCATCAATCATCAATCATCAATCATCAATCATCAATCATCAATCATCAATCATCAATCACCAATCATCAATCATCAATCATCAATCATCAATCATCAATCATCAATCATCAATCATCGATCATCAATCATCAATCATCAATCATCAATCATCAATCATCAATCATCAATCATCAATCATCAATCATCAATCATCAATCATCAATTATCAATCACCAATCATCAATCATCAAAAATCAATCATCGATCATCAATCACCAATCATCAATCATCAATCATCACTCATTAATCATCAATCATCAATCATCAATCATCAATCATCAATCATCGATCATCAATCATCAATCATCAATCATCAATCATTGGTCATCAATTATCAATCATCAATCATCAATCATCAATCATCAATCATCAATCATATATCATCAATCATCAATCATCAATCATCAATCATCAATCATCAATCATCAATCATCAATCATCAATCATCAATCATCAATCATCAATCATCAATCATCAATCATCAATCATCAATCATCAATCATCAATCATCAATCATCAATCATCAATCATCAATCATCAATCATCAATCATCAATCATCAATCATCAATCATCAATCATCAGTCATCAATCATCAATCATCAATCATCAATCATCGATCATCGATCATCAATCATCAATAATCAATCATCAATCATCAATTATCAATCATCAATCATCAGTCATCAATCATCAATTATCAATTATCAATCATCAACCATCAATCATCAATCATCAATCATCGATCATCGATCATCAATCATCAATCATCAATCATCAATCATCAATCATCAATCATCAATCATCAATCATCAATCATCAATCATCAATCATCAATCATCAATCATCAATTATCAATCATCAATCATCAAAAATCAATCATCGATCATCAATCACCAATCATCAATCATCAATCATCAATCATCAATCATCAATCATCAATCATCAATCATCAATCATCAATCATCAATCATCAATCATCAATCATCAATCATCAATCATCAATCATCAATCATCAATTATCAATCATCAATCATAAATCATCAATCATCAAAAATCCATCATCGATCATCAATCACCAATAATCAATCATCAATCATCACTCATTAATCATCAATCATCAACCATCAATCATCAATCATCAATCATCAATCATCAATCATCAATCATCAATCATCAATCATCAATCATCAATCATCAATCATCAATCATATATCATCAATCATCAATCATCAATCATCAATCATCAATCATCAATCATCAATCATCAATCATCAATCATCAATCATCAATCATCGATCATCAATCATCAATCATCAATCACAAATTATCAATCATCAATCATTAACCACCAACCATCAATCATCAATCATCAATCATCAATCATCAATCATCAATCACAATTCATCAATCATCAATCATCACTCATTAACCATCAACCATCAATCATCAATCATCAATCATCAATCATCAATCATCAATCATCAATCATCAACCATCAATCATCAATCATCAATCATCAATCATCAATCATCAATCATCAATCATCAATCATCAATCATCAATCATCAATCATCAATCATCAATCATCAATCATCAATCATCAATCATCAATCATCAATCATCGATCATCAATAATCAATCATCAATCATCAATCATCAATCATCAATCATCAATCATCAATCATCAATCATCAATCATCAATCACCAGTCATCAATAATCAACCATCAATCATCAATCATCAATCATCAATTATCAATCATCAATCATCAATCATCAATCATCAATCATCAATCATCAATCATCAATCATCAATCATCAATCATCGATCATCAATCAACAATCATCAAACACCAATAATCAATTAACAATCAACAATTATCAATCATCAATCATCAATCATCAATCATTAATCATCAATCATCAATCATCAGTCATCAATCATCAATCATCAATCATCAATCATCAATCATCAATCATCAATCATCAATCATCAATCATCAATCATCAATCATCAATCATCAATCATCAATCATCAGTCATCAATCATCAATAATCAATCATGAATCATCAATCATCAATTATCAGTCATCAATCATCAACCATCAATCATCAATCATCAATCATCAATCATCAATCATCAATCATCAACCATCAATCATCAATCATCAATCATCAATCATCAATCATCAATCATCAATCATCAATCATCAATCATCAATCATCAGTCATCAATCATCAAATATCAATCATCAATCATCAATCATCAATCATCGATCATCAATCATCAGTCATCAATCATCAGTCATCAATTATCAATCATCAACCATTAATCATCAATCATCAATCATCAATCATAAATCATAAATCATAAATCATCAAACATCAATCATCAATCATCAATCATCAATCATCAATCATCAATCATCAATCATCAATCATCAATCATCAATCATCAATTATCAATCATCAATCATCAATCATCAAAAATCAATCATCGATCATCAATCACCAATCATCAATCATCACTCATTAATAATCAATCATCCAGCATCAATCATCAATCATCAATCATCAATCATCAATCATCAATCATCAATCATCAATCATCAATCACCAATCACCAATCATCAATCATCAATCATCAATCATCAATCATCAATCATCAATCATCAATCAACAATCATTAATCATCAATCATCAATCATCAATCATCAATCATCAATCATCGGTCATCAATTATCAACCATCCATCATCAATCATCAGTCATCAATCATCAATCATCAATCATCAATAATCAATCATCAATCATCAGTAATCAATCATCAATCATCAATCATCAATCATCAATCATCAATCATCAGTCATCAATCATCAATCATCAATCATCAATCATCAACCATCATTCATCAATAATCAATCATCAATCATCAATCATCAATCATCAATCATCAATCATCAATCATCAATCATCAATCATCAATCATCAATCATCAATCATCAATCATCAACCATCAATCATCAATCATCAATCATCAATCATCAATCATCAATCATCAATCATCAATCATCAACCATCAATCATCAATCATCAATCATCAATCATCAATCATCAATCATCGATCATCAATCACCAATCATCAATCATCAATCATCAATCATCAATCATCAATCATTCATCATCAATCACCAATCATCAATCATCAATCATCAATCATCAATCATCCATCATCAATCATCAATCATCAATCATCAATCATCAATCATCAATCATCAATCATCAATCATCAATCATCAATCATCAATCATCAATCATCAACCTTCAATCATCAATCATCAATCATCAATCATCAATCATCAATCATCAATCATCAATCATCAATCATGAATCATCAATCATCAATCATCAATCATCAATCACCAATCATCAATCATGAATCATCAATCATCAATCATCAATCATCAATCATCAATCATCAATCATCAATCATCAATCATCAATCATCAACCATCAATCATCAATCATCAATCATAAATCATCAATCATCAATCATCATTCATCAATCATCAATTATCAATAATTAATTATCAATAATCAGTCTTTCATTATCAATCATCAATAATCAATCATTACTAATCAATTATTAATCATTACTCATCAGTCACCAATCATCAATCCTAAACCATGAATCATCAATCATTACTAATCAATTATCACTCATTACTCATCAGTCACCAATCATCAATCCTAAACCATGAATCACCAATCAGCATTCGTCAATCATCAATCTTTAATCATCAATCAGCGATCATCAATCCTAAACCATGAATCACCATTCAGCAATCATCAATCATCAATCATCAATCATCAATCATCAATCATCAATCATCAATCATCGATCATCAATCACCAATCATCAATCATCAATCATCAATCATCAATTATCAATCATCAATCATCAATCATCAATCATCAAAAATCAATCATCTATCATCAATCACCAATCATCAATCATCAATCATCACTCATTAATAATCAATCATCCAGCATCAATCATCAATCATCAATCATCAATCATCAATCATCAATCATCAATCATCAATCATCGGTCATCAATTATAAACCATCAATCATCAATCATCAATCATCAATCATCAATCATCAATCATCAATAATCAATAATCAATCATCAATCATCAGTAATCAATCATCAATCATCAATCATCAATCATCAATCATCAATCATCAGTCATCAATCATCAATCATCAATCATCAATAATCAATCATCAACCATCATTCATCAATAATCAATCATCAATCATCAATCATCAATCATCAATCATCAATCATCAATCATCAATCATCAATCATCAATCATCAATCATCAATCATCAATCATCAATCATCAATCATCAATCATCAATCATCAATCATCAATCATCAATCATCAACCATCAATCATCAATCATCAATCATCAATCATCAATCATCAATCATCGATCATCAATCACCAATCATCAATCATCAATCATCAATCATCAATCATTCATCATCAATCACCAATCATCAATCATCAATCATCAATCATCAATCATCAATCATCAATCATCAATCATCAATCATCAATCATCCATCATCAATCATCAATCATCAATCATCAATCATCAATCATCAATCATCAATCATCAATCATCAATCATCAATCATCAATCATCAATCATCAATCATCAATCATCAATCATCAATCATCAATCATCAATCATCAATCATCAATCATCAATCATCAATCATCAATCATCAATCATCAATCATCAATCATCAATCATCAATCATCAATCATCAATCATCAATCATCAATCATCAATCATCAATCATCAATCACCAATCATCAATCATGAATCATCAATCATCAATCATCAATCATCAATCATCAATCATCAATCATCAATCATCAATCATCAATCATCAATCATCAATCATCAATCATCAATCATCAATCATCAATCATAAATCATCAATCATCAATCATCAATCATCATTCATCAATCATCAATTATCAATAATTAATTATCAATAATCAGTCATTCATTATCAATCATCAATAATCAATCATTACTAATCAATTATTAATCATTACTCATCAGTCACCAATCATCAATCCTAAACCATGAATCATCAATCATTACTAATCAATTATCACTCATTACTCATCAGTCACCAATCATCAATCCTAAACCATGAATCACCAATCAGCATTGGTCAATCATCAATCTTTAATCATCAATCAGCGATCATCAATCCTAAACCATGAATCACCATTCAGCAATCGTCAATCATCAATCTTCAATCATCAATCATCAATCATCAATCATCAATTATCAGTCATCTTTCGTCAATCATCAATCATCAATAATCAATCATCAATCATGAATCATCAATCATCACTCATCAATCATCAATCATCAATTATCAATAAACAATCATCAATCATCAATCATCAATCATCAATCATCCATCATCAATCATCAATCATCAATCAGCAATGATCAATCATCGATCATCAATCATCAATCATCAATCATCAATCATCAATCATCAATCATCAGTCATCAATCATCAATCATCAATCATCAATCATCAATCATTAATCATCAATAATTAATCATCAATCATCAATCATCAATCATCAATCATCAATCATCCATCATCAATTATCAGTCATCTATCATCAATCATCAATCATCAATCATCAATCATCGATCATCAATCATCAATCATCAATCATCAATCATCAATCATCAATCATCAATCATCAATCATCAATCATCAATCATCAATCATCAATCATCAATCATCAATCATCAATCATCAATCATCAATCATCAGTCATCAATCATCAATCATCAATCATCAATCATCAATCATTAATCATCAATAATTAATCATCAATCATCAATCATCAATCATCAATCATCAATCATCCATCATCAATTATCAATCATCAATCAGCAATGATCAATCATCGATCATCAATCATCAATCATCAATCATCAATCAGCAATGATCAATCATCGATCATCAATCATTAATCATCAATCATCAATCATCAATCATCAATCATCAGTCATCAATCATCAATCATCAATCATCAATCATCAATCATCAATCATCAAGCATCAATCATCAATCATCAATCATCAATCATCAATCATCAATCATCAATCATCAATCATCAATCATCAATCATCAATCATCAATCATCAATCATCAATCATCAATCATCAATCATCAATCATCCATCATCAATCATCAATCATCAATCAGCAATGATCAATCATCGATCATCAATCATCAATCATCAATCATCAATCATCAATCATCAATCATCAGTCATCAATCATCAATCATCAATCATCAATCATCAATCATTAATCATCAATAATTAATCATCAATCATCAATCATCAATCATCAATCATCAATCATCAATCATCCATCATCAATTATCAGTCATCTATCATCAATCATCAATCATCAATCATCAATCATCGATCATCAATCATCAATCATCAATCATCAATCATCAATCATCAATCATCAATCATCAATCATCAATCATCAATCATCAATCATCAATCATCAATCATCAATCATCAATCATCCATCATCAATCATCAATCATCGATCATCAATCATCAATCATCAATCATCAATCATCGATCATTAATCATCAATCATCAATCATCAATCGTCAACAATCAATAGTCAATCATCAATCATCAGTCATCAATTATCAATAATCAATCATAAATCATAAATCATCAATCATCAATAATCAATCATCGATTATCAATCACCAATCATCAATCATCAATCATCAATCATCAATCATTAATCATCAATCATCAATCATCAATCATCAATCATCAATCATCAGTCATCAATCATCAATCATCAATCATCAATCATCAATCATCAGTCATCAATCATCAATCATCAATCATCAATCATCAATCATCAATCATCAATCATCAATCATCAATCATCAATCATCAATCATCAATCATCAGTCATCAATCATCAATTATCAATTATCAATCATCAACCATCAATCATCAATCATCAATCATCAATCATCGATCATCGATCATCAATCATCAATCATCAATCATCAATCATCAATCATCAATCATCAATCATCAATCATCAATCATCAATCATCAATCATCAATCATCAATCATCAATCATCAATCATCAATTATCAATCATCAATCATCAATCATCAATCTTCAAAAATCAATCATCGATCATCAATCACCAATCATCAATCATCAATCATCACTCATCACTCATTAATCATCAATCATCAATCATCAATCATCAATCATCAATCATCAATCATCAATCATCAATCATCAATCATCAATCATCAATCATCAATCATCAATCATCAATCATCAATCATCAATCATCAATCATCAGTCATCAATCATCAATCATCAATCATCAATCATCAATCATCAATCATCAACCATCAATCATCAATCATCAATCATCAATCATCAATCATCAATCATCAATCATCAATCATCAGTCACCAATCATCAATTATCAATTATCAATCATCAACCATCAATCATCAATCATCAATCATCAATCTTCAATCATCGATCATCAATCATCAATCATCAATCATCAATCATCAATCATCAATCATCAATCATCAATCATCAATCATCAATCATCAATCATCAATCATCAATCATCAATCATCAATCATCAGTCATCAATCATCAATCATCAATCATCAATCATCAATCATCAATCATCAATCACCAATCATCAATCATCAATCATCAATCATCAATCATCAATCATCAATCATCAATCATCAATCATCAATCATCAATCATCAGTCATCAATCATCAATTATCAATTATCAATCATCAACCATCAATCATCAATCATCAATCATCAATCATCGATCATCGATCATCAATCATCAATCATCAATCATCAATCATCAATCATCAATCATCAATCATCAATCATCAATCATCAATTATCTATCATCAATCATCAGTAATCAATCATCAATCATCAATCATCAATCATCAATCATCAATCATCAATCATCCATCATCAATCATCAATCATCAATCAGCAATGATCAATCATCGATCATCAATCATCAATCATCAATCATCAATCATCAATCATCAATCATCAGTCATCAATCATCAATCATCAATCATCAATCATCAATCATTAATCATCAATAATTAATCATCAATCATCAATCATCAATCATCAATCATCAATCATCAATCATCAATTATCAGTCATCTATCATCAATCATCAATCATCAATCATCAATCATCGATCATCAATCATCAATCATCAATCATCAATCATCAATCATCAATCATCAATCATCAATCATCAATCATCAATCATCAATCATCAATCATCAATCATCAATCATCAATCATCAATCATCAATCATCAGTCATCAATCATCAATCATCAATCATCAATCATCAATCATCAATCATCAATCATCAATCATCAATCATCAATCATCAATCATCAATCATCAATCATCAATCATCAATCATCAATAATCAATCATCAATCATCAATCATCAATCATCAATCATCAATAATCTATCATCAATCATCAGTAATCAATCATCAATCATCAATCATCAATCATCAATCATCAATCATCAATCATCAATCATCAGTCATCAATCATCAATCATCAATCATTAATCATCAGTCATCAATCATAAATCATCAATCATCAATCATCAATCATCGATCATCAATCACCAATCATTAATCATCAATCATCACTCATTCATCATCAATCACCAATCATCAATCATCAATCATCAATCATCAATCATCGATCATCAATCACCAATCATTAATCATCAATCATCACTCATTCATCATCAATCACCAATCATCAATCATCAATCATCAATCATCAATCATCAATCATCAATCATCAATCATCAATCATCAATCATCAATCATCAATCATCAATCATCAATCATCAATCATCAATCATCCATCATCAATCATCAATCATCAATCATCAATCATCAATCATCAATCATCAATCATCAATCATCAATCATCAATCATCAATCATCAATCATCAATCATCAATCATCAATCATCAATCATCAATCATCAATCATCAATCATCAATCATCTATCATCAATCATCAATCATCAATCATCAATCATCAATCATCAATCATCAATCATCAATCATCAATCATCAATCATCAATCATCAATCATCAATCATCAATCATCAATCATCAATCATCAATCATCAATCATCAATCATCAATCATCAATCATCAATCATCAATCATCAATCATCAATCATCAATCATCAATCACCAATCATCAATCATCAATCATCAATCATCAATCATCAATCATCAATCATTAATCATCAATCATCAATCATCAATTATCAATAATCAATCATCAACCATCAATCATCAATCATCAATCATCAATCATAAATCATCAATCATCAATCATCAATCATCATTCATCAATCATCAATTATCAATCACTAATTATCAATAATCAGTCATTCATCATCAATCATCAATCATCAATCATTACTAATCAATTATCAATCATTACTCATCAGTAACCAATAATCAATCCTAAACCATGAATCATCAATCATTACTAATCAATTATCAATCATTACTCATCAGTCACCAATCATCAATCCTAAACCATGAATCACCAATCAGCAATCGTCAATGTTCAATCTTTAATCATCAATCAGCGATCATCAATCCTAAACCATGAATCACCAATCAGCAATCGTCAATCATCAATCTTCAATCATCAATCAGCGATCATCTTTATTAATCATCAAATATCGATGACCCATCATCAATCATCAGTCATCAATCCTCAATCATCAATCGTCAACAATCAATAGTCAATCATCAATCATCAATCATCAGTCGTCAATTATCAATAATCAATCATAAATACTCAATCATCAATCATCAATCATCAATTATCAATCATCAATCATCAATAATCATTCATCAATCATCAATCATCAATCATCAATCATCAATCATCAATCATCAATCATCAATCATCAATCATCAATCATCAATCATCAATCATCCATCATCAATCATCAATTATCGATCATCAATCATCAATCATCAATCATCAATCATCAATCATCAATCATCAATCAATAATCATCAATAATTAATCATCAATCATCAATCATCAATCATCAATTTTCAGTCATCTATCATCAATCATCAATCATCAATCATCAATCATCAATCATCAATCATCAATCATCAATCATCAACCATCAATCATCAATCATCAATCATCAATCATCAATCATCAATCATCAATCATC
Source organism: Stratiomys singularior (assembly GCA_954870665.1). Taxonomy (NCBI): domain Eukaryota; kingdom Metazoa; phylum Arthropoda; class Insecta; order Diptera; family Stratiomyidae; genus Stratiomys; species Stratiomys singularior. The sequence goes on from CATOZT010000308.1 coordinate 18,112, forward strand.
AATCATCAATCATCAATCATCAATCATCAATCATCAACAATCAATCATCAATCATCAATCATCAATCATCAATCATCAATCATCAATCATCAATCATCAAGCATCAATCATCAATCATTAATCATCAATCATCAATCATCAATCATCAATCATCAATCATCAATCATCTATCAGCAATCGTCAATCATCAATCATCAATCATCAGTCATCAGTCATCACTTATCAATCATCAATCATCAATTATCAATAAACAATCATCAATCATCAATCATCAATCATACAACGTCAATCATCAATTATCAATTATCCATCATCAATCATCAAGCATAAATCATCAATCATCAATCATCAATCACGAATCATGAATCATGAATCATCAATCATCAATCATCAATCATCAATCATCAATAATCAATCATCAATCCTCAATAATCAATAATCAATCATCAACCATCAATCATCAATCATCAATCATCAATCTACAATCAGCATACATTATTCATCAATCATCAATCATCAATCATCAATCACCAATCATCAATCATCAATAAATAATCATCAATCATCAATCATCAGTCACGAATCATAAATCGTCAATCATCAATCATCAATTATGAATCATCAATCATCAAGCATCAATAATCAATCACCAATCATCGATCATCAATCATCAATCATCAATCATCAGTCGTCAATCATCAATCATCAATCATTATTTATCAATCTTCAATCATCAATCATCAATCATCAATCATCAATCATCAATCATCAATCATCAATCATCAATCATCAATCATCAATCATCAATCATCAATCATCAATCATCAATCATCAATCATCAATCATCAATCATCAATCATCAATCATCAATCATCAATCATCAATCATCAATCATCAATCATCAATCATCAATCATCAATCATCAATCATCCATCATCAATCATCAATCATCAATCATCAATCATCAATCATCAATCATCAATCATCAATCATCAATCATTAATCATCAATCATCAATCATCAATCATCAACAATCAATCATCAATCATCAATCATCAATCATCAATAATCAATCATCGATTATCAATCACCAATCATCAATCATCAATCATCAATCATCAATCATTAATCATCAATCATCAATCATCAATCATCAATCATCAATCATCAATCATCAATCATCAATCATCAATCATCAATCATCAATCATCAATCATCAATCTTCAATCATCAATCATCAATCATCAATCATCAATCATCAATCATCAATCATCAATCATCAATCATCAATCATCAATCATCAATCATCAATCATTAATCATCAATCATCAATCATCAATTATCAATCATCAATCATCAACCATCAATCATCAATCATCAATCATCAATCATCAATCATCAATCATCAACCATCAATCATCAATCATCAATCATCAATCATCAATCTACAATCAGCAATCATTATTCATCAATCATCAATCATCAATCATCAATCACCAATCATCAATCATCAATAAATAATCATCAATCATCAATCATCAGTCACCAATCATAAGTCGTCAATCATCAATCATCAATCATCAAGCATCAATAATCAATCACCAATCATCGATCATCAATCATCAATCATCAATCATCAGTCGTCAATCATCAATCATCAATCATCAATCATCATTCATCAATCATCAATTATCAATCATTAATTATCAATAATCACTCATCATATCAATCATCAATAATCAATCATCAATCATCAATCATCAATCATCAATTTTCAATCATCAATCATCAATCATCAATCATCAATCATCAATCATCAATCATCAATCACAAATCATCAATTATCAATCATCAATCATCAATAATCAATCATCAATCATCAATCATCAATCATCAATAATCAATCATCAATCATTAATCATCAATCATCAATCATCAATTATCAATCATCAATCATCAACCATCAATCATCAATCATCAATCATAAATCATCAATCATCAATCATCAATCATCATTCATCAATCATCAATTATCAATCTCTAATTATCAATAATCAGTCATTCATCATCAATCATCAATCATTACTAATCAATTATCAATCATTACTCATCAGTCACCAATCATCAATCCTAAACCATGAATCATCAATCATTACTAATCAATTATCAATCATTACTCATCAGTCACCAATCATCAATCCTAATTCATGAATCACCAATCAGCAATCGTCAATCATCAATCTTTAATCATCAATTAGCGATCATCAATCCTAAACCATGAATCACCAATCGGCAATCGTCAATCACCAATCTTCAATCATCAATCAGCGAACATCATTATTAATCATCAAATAACGATGAACCATCATCAATCATCAGTCATCAATCCTCAATCATCAATCGTCAACAATCAATAGTCAATCATCAATCATCAGTCATCAATTATCAATAATCAATCATCAATCATCAATAATCAATCATCAATACTCAATCAAAAATCATCAATCATCATTCATCAATCATCAATCATCAATAATCAATCATCAATAATCAATCATCAACCATCATTCATCAATATTCAATCATTAATCATCAATCATCAATCATCAATCATAAATCCTAAACCATCAATCATCAATCATCAATCATCAATCATCAATCATCAATCATCAATCATCAATCATCAATTATCAATCATCAATCATCAATAATCAATCATCAATCATCAATCATCAATCATCAATCATCAATCATCAATCATCCATCATCAATCATCAATCATCGATCATCAATCGTCAATCATCAATCATCAATCATCAATCATCAATCATCAATCATCAATCATCAATCATCAATCATCAATAATTAATCATCAATCATCAATCATCAATCATCAATCATCAATCATCAATTATCAGTCATCTATCATCAATCATCAATCATCAATCATCAATCATCAATCATCAGTCATCAATCATCAATCATCAATCATCAATCATCAATCATCAATCATCAATCATCAATCATTAATCATCAATCATCAATCATCACTCATCAATCATCAATCATCAATCATCAATCATCAATCATCAATCATCAATCATCAATCATCAATCATCAAGCATCAATCATCAATCATCAATCATCAATCATCAATCATCAATCATCAATAAACTATCATCAATCATCAATCATCAATCATCAATCATCAATCATCAATCATCAATCATCAATCATCAATCATCAATCATCAATCATAAATCATCAGTCATCAGTCTTCAATCATCAATCATCAATCATCAATCATATATCATCGATCATTTATCATCAATCATCAATCATCAAACATCAATCATCAATCATCAATCATCAATCATCAATCATCAATCATCAATCATCAATCATCAATCATCAATCATCAATCATCAATCATCAATCATCAATCATCAATCATCAATCATCAATCATCAATCATCAATCATCAATCATCAGTCATCAATCATCAATCATTAATCATCAATCATCAATCATCAATCATCAATCATCAATCATCAATCATCAATTATCAATCATCAATCATCAATCATCTATAATCAATCATCAATCAAAAATCATCAATCATCAATCATCAATCATCACTCATCAATCACCAATCATCAATAAACAATTATCAATCATCCATCATCAATCATACATCGTCAATCATCAATCATCAATTATCAATCATCAATCATCAAGCATGAATCATCAATCATCATCAATCATCAATCATCTATCATCAATCATCTATCATCAATCATCAATCATCAATCATCAATCATCAATCATCAATCATTAATCATCAATCATCAATTATCAATCATCAGTCATCAATCATCAATCATCAATCATCAATCATCAATCATCAATCATCAATAATCAATACTCAATTATCAGTCATCAATCATCAATCTACAATCAGCAATCATTATTCATCAATCATCAATCATCAATCATCAATCACCAATCATCAATCATCAATAAATAATCATCAATCATCAATCATCAGTCACCAATCATAAGTCGTCAATCATCAATCATCAATCATCAAGCATCAATAATCAATCACCAATCATCGATCATCAATCATCAATCATCAATCATCAGTCGTCAATCATCAATCATCAATCATCATTCATCAATCATCAATTATCAATCATTAATTATCAATAATCAGTCATCATATCAATCATCAATAATCAATCATCAATCATCAATCATCAATCATCAATTTTCAATCATCAATCATCAATCATCAATCATCAATCATCAATCATCAATCATCAATCATCAATCACAAATCATCAATCATCAATCATCAATCATCAATCATCAATCATCAATCATCAATCATCAATCATCAATAATCAATCATCAATCATTAATCATCAATCATCAATCATCAATCATCAATTATCAATCATCAATCATCAACCATCAATCATCAATCATCAATCATAAATCATCAATCATCAATCATCAATCATCATTCATCAATCATCAATTATCAATCACTAATTATCAATAATCAGTCATTCATCATCAATCATCAATCATCAATCATTACTAATCAATTATCAATCATTACAATCATCAATCATCAACCATCAATCATCAATCATCAATCATCAATCATCAATCATCAATCATCAATCATCAATTTTCAGTCATCTATCATCAATCATCAATCATCAATCATCAATCATCAATCATCAATCATCAATCATCAATCATCAATCATCAATCATCAACCATCAATCATCAATCATCAATCATCAATCATCAATCATCAATCATCAATCATCAATCATCAATCATCAATCATCAATCATCAATCATCAATCATCAACAATCAATCATCAATCATCAATCATCAATCATCAATCATCAATCATCAATCATCAATCATCAAGCATCAATCATCAATCATTAATCATCAATCATCAATCATCAATCATCAATCATCAATCATCAATCATCAATCATCAATCAACAATCATCAATCATCAATCATCAATCATCTATCAGCAATCGTCAATCATCAATCATCAATCATCAGTCATCAGTCATCACTTATCAATCATCAATCATCAATTATCAATAAACAATCATCAATCATCAATCATCAATCATACAACGTCAATCATCAATTATCAATTATCCATCATCAATCATCAAGCATAAATCATCAATCATCAATCATCAATCATCAATCACGAATCATGAATCATGAATCATCAATCATCAATCATCAATCATCAATCATCAATAATCAATCATCAATCCTCAATAATCAATAATCAATCATCAACCATCAATCATCAATCATCAATCATCAATCATCAATCTACAATCAGCATACATTATTCATCAATCATCAATCATCAATCATCAATCACCAATCATCAATCATCAATAAATAATCATCAATCATCAATCATCAGTCACCAATCATAAATCGTCAATCATCAATCATCAATTATGAATCATCAATCATCAAGCATCAATAATCAATCACCAATCATCGATCATCAATCATCAATCATCAATCATCAATCATCAATCATCATTCATCAATCATCAATTATCAATCACTAATTATCAATAATCAGTCATTCATCATCAATCATCAATCATCAATCATTACTAATCAATTATCAATCATTATAATCATCAATCATCAACCATCAATCATCAATCATCAATCATCAATCATCAATCATCAATCATCAATCATCAATCATCAATTTTCAGTCATCTATCATCAATCATCAATCATCAATCATCAATCATCAATCATCAATCATCAATCATCAATCATCAATCATCAACCATCAATCATCAATCATCAATCATCAATCATCAATCATCAATCATCAATCATCAATCATCAATCATCAATCATCAATCATCAATCATCAATCATCAATCATCCATCATCAATCATCAATCATCAATCATCAATCATCAATCATCAATCATCAATCATCAATCATTAATCATCAATCATCAATCATCAATCATCAATCATCAACAATCAATCATCAATCATCAATCATCAATCATCAATAATCAATCATCGATTATCAATCACCAATCATCAATCATCAATCATCAATCATCAATCATCAATCATCAATCATCAATCATCAATCATCAATCATTAATCATCAATCATCAATCATCAATTATCAATCATCAATCATCAACCATCAATCATCAATCATCAATCATCAATCATCAATCATCAATCATCAACCATCAATCATCAATCATCAATCATCAATCATCAATCTACAATCAGCAATCATTATTCATCAATCATCAATCATCAATCATCAATCATCAATCATCAATCATCAATCATCAATCATCAATCATCAATCTTCAATCATCAATCATCAATCATCAATCATCAACCATCAATCATCAATCATCAACCATCAATCATCAATCATCAATCATCAATCATCAATCATCAATCATCAATCATCAATCATCAATTTTCAGTCATCTATCATCAATCATCAATCATCAATCATCAATCATCAATCATCAATCATCAATCATCAATCATCAATCATCAATCATCAATCATCAACCATCAATCATCAATCATCAATCATCAATCATCAATCATCAATCATCAATCATCAATCATCAATCATCAATCATCAATCATCAATCATCAATCATCAATCATCCATCATCAATCATCAATCATCAATCATCAATCATCAATCATCAATCATCAATCATCAATCATCAATCATTAATCATCAATCATCAATCATCAATCATCAATCATCAATCATCAATCATCAATCATCAATCATCAATCATCAATCTTCAATCATCAATCATCAATCATCAATCATCAATCATCAATCATCAATCATCAATCATCAATCATCAATCATCAATCATCAATCATCAATCATCAATCATTAATCATCAATCATCAATCATCAATTATCAATCATCAATCATCAACCATCAATCATCAATCATCAATCATCAATCATCAATCATCAATCATCAAACATCAATCATCAATCATCAATCATCAATCATCAATCTACAATCAGCAATCATTATTCATCAATCATCAATCATCAATCATCAATCACCAATCATCAATCATCAATAAATAATCATCAATCATCAATCATCAGTCACCAATCATAAGTCGTCAATCATCAATCATCAATCATCATGCATCAATAATCAATCACCAATCATCGATCATCAATCATCAATCATCAATCATCAGTCGTCAATCATCAATCATCAATCATCAATCATCATTCATCAATCATCAATTATCAATCATTAATTATCAATAATCAGTCATCATATCAATCATCAATAATCAATCATCAATCATCAATCATCAATCATCAATTTTCAATCATCAATCATCAATCATCAATCATCAATCATCAATCATCAATCATCAATCATCAATCATCAATCACAAATCATCAATCATCAATCATCAATCATCAATCATCAATCATCAATCATCAATCATCAATCATCAATAATCAATCATCAATCATTAATCATCAATCATCAATCATCAATCATCAATTATCAATCATCAATCATCAACCATCAATCATCAATCATCAATCATAAATCATCAATCATCAATCATCAATCATCATTCATCAATCATCAATTATCAATCACTAATTATCAATAATCAGTCATTCATCATCAATCATCAATCATCAATCATTACTAATCAATTATCAATCATTACTCATCAGTCACCAATCATCAATCCTAAACCATGAATCATCAATCATTACTAATCAATTATCAATCATTACTCATCAGTCACCAATCATCAATCCTAATTCATGAATCACCAATCAGCAATCGTCAATCATCAATCTTTAATCATCAATTAGCGATCATCAATCCTAAACCATGAATCACCAATCGGCAATCGTCAATCACCAATCTTCAATCATCAATCAGCGAACATCATTATTAATCATCAAATAACGATGAACCATCATCAATCATCAGTCATCAATCCTCAATCATCAATCGTCAACAATCAATAGTCAATCATCAATCATCAGTCATCAATTATCAATAATCAATCATCAATCATCAATAATCAATCATCAATACTCAATCAAAAATCATCAATCATCATTCAGCAATCATCAATCATCAATAATCAATCATCAATAATCAATCATCAACCATCATTCATCAATATTCAATCATTAATCATCAATCATCAATCATCAATCATAAATCCTAAACATCAATCATCAATCATCAATCATCAATCATCAATCATCAATCATCAATCATCAATTATCAATCATCAATCATCAATAATCAATCATCAATCATCAATCATCAATCATCAATCATCAATCATCCATCATCAATCATCAATCATCGATCATCAATCGTCAATCATCAATCATCAATCATCAATCATCAATCATCAATCATCAATCATCAATAATTAATCATCAATCATCAATCATCAATCATCAATCATCAATCATCAATTATCAGTCATCTATCATCAATCATCAATCATCAATCATCAATCATCAATCATCAATCATCAATCATCAATCATCAATCATCAATCATCAATCATCAATCATCAATCATTAATCATCAATCATCAATCATCACTCATCAATCATCAATCATCAATCATCAATCATCAATCATCAATCATCAATCATCAATCATCAATCATCAAGCATCAATCATCAATCATCAATCATCAATCATCAATCATCAATCATCAATCATCAATAAACTATCATCAATCATCAATCATCAATCATCAATCATCAATCATCAATCATCAATCATCAATCATCAATCATCAATCATCAATCATCAATCATAAATCATCAGTCATCAGTCTTCAATCATCAATCATCAATCATCAATCATATATCATCGATCATTTATCATCAATCATCAATCATCAAACATCAATCATCAATCATCAATCATCAATCATCAATCATCAATCATCAATCATCAATCATCAATCATCAATCATCAATCATCAATCATCAATCATCAATCATCAATCATCAATCATCAATCATCAGTCATCAATCATCAATCATTAATCATCAATCATCAATCATCAATCATCAATCATCAATCATCAATCATCAATTATCAATCATCAATCATCAATCATCTATAATCAATCATCAATCAAAAATCATCAATCATCAATCATCAATCATCACTCATCAATCACCAATCATCAATAAACAATTATCAATCATCCATCATCAATCATACATCGTCAATCATCAATCATCAATTATCAATCATCAATCATCAAGCATAATCATCAATCATCATCAATCATCAATCATCTATCATCAATCATCTATCATCAATCATCAATCATCAATCATCAATCATCAATCATCAATCATCAATCATCAATCATCAATCATTAATCATCAATCATCAATTATCAATCATCAGTGATCAATCATCAATCACAAATCGTCAATCATCAAACATCAATCTTCAACCATCAATCATCAATCATCAATCATCAATCATCAATCATCAATCATCAATCATCAATCATCAATCATCAATCATCAATCATCAATCATCAATCATCAATCATCAATCATCAATCATCAATCATCAATCATCAATCATCAATCATCAATCATCAATCATCAATCATCAATCATCAATCATCAATGATCAATCATCAATAATCAATCATCAATCATCAATCCTCAATCATCAATCATCAAGCATCAATCATCAATCATCAATCATCAATCATCAATCATCAATCATCAATCATCAACCATCAATCATCAATCATCAATCATCAATCATCAATCATCAATCATCAATCATCAACCATCAATCATCAATCATCAATCATCAATCATCAATCATCAATCATCAATCATCAATCATCCATCATCAATCATCAATCATCGATCATCAATCATCAATCATCAATCATCAATCATCAATCATCAATCATCAATCATTAATCATCAATCATCAATCATCAATCATCTATCATCAATCATCAACCATCAATCATCAATCATCAATCATCAATCATCAATCATCAATCATCAATCATCAATCTTCAATCATCAATCATCAATCATCAATCATCAATCATCAATCACAAATCATCAATCATCAATCATCAATCATCTATCATCAATCATCAATCATCAATCATCAATCATCAATAATCAATACTCAATTATCAGTCATCTATCATCAATCATCAATCATCAATCATCAATCATCTATCATCAATCATCAATCATCAATGATCAATCAACAATCATCAATCATCAATCATCAATCATCAATCATCAATCATCAATCATCAATCATCAATCATCAATCATCAATCATCAATCATCAATCATCAATCATCAATCATCAATCATCACTCATCAATCATCAATCATCAATCATCAATCATCAATCATCAATCATCAATCATCAATAATCAATCATCAATCATCAATCATCAATCATCACTCATCAATTATCAATCATAACTTTCCAATCACCAATCAAAACTCTTAGATCATCAATCATCAATGATCAGTCATCAGTTATCATTCATCAAACATCAATCAGCAATCAACAATTTTCAATTAGCAATTAACAATCATCAATGATTGATCAATCAATCAATCATCGACCATCAATCATCAATCATCAATCATCAATCAACAAAAATCAATTATCAATCATCAATCATATATCATCAATCATCAATCATCAATAATCAATAATCAATAATCAATCATCAATCATCGATCATCAATCATCAATCTCCAATCATCAATCATCAGTCATCAATCATCAAACATCAGTCATAAATCATCAATCATCAATCATCAATCATCAATCATCAATCATCAATCATCAATCATCAATCATCAATCATCAATCATCAATCATCAATCATCAATCATCAGTCATCAATCATCAATCATCAATCATCGATCATCAATCATCAATTATCAATAAACAATCATCAATCAACAATCATCAATCATCAATCATGAATCATTAATCATCAATCATCAATCATCATTCATCAATCATCAGTTATCAATAATTAATTATCAATAATCAGTCATCAATCATCAATCATCAATCATTACTAATCAATTATCAATCATTACTCATCAGTCACCAATCATCAATCCTAAACCATGAATCACCAATCGGCAATCGTCAATCATCAATCTTGAAATATAAGTCAGCGATCATCAGTATTAATCATAAAATAACGATGACCCATCATCAATCATCAGTCATCAATCCTCAATCACCAATCGTCAATCATCAATCATCAGTCATCAATCATCAGTCATCAATCATCAATCATCAATCATCAATCATCAGTCATCTATCATCAGTCATCAATCATCAATCATCAATCATCAATCATCAATCATAAATCATCAATCATCACTCATCAATTATCAATCATCACTTTCCAATCACCAATCAAAACTCTTAGATCATCAATCATCAATGATCAGTCATCAGTTATCATTCATCAAACATCAATCAGCAATCAACAATTTTCAATTAGCAATTAACAATCATCATTGATTGATCAATCAATCAATCATCGACCATCAATCATCAATCATCAATCATCAATCAACAAAAATCAATCATCAATCATCAATCATCTATATTCAATCATCAATCATCAATCATCAATCATCAATAATCAATAATCAATAATCAATAATCAATCATCAATCATCAATCATCAATCATCAATCATCAATCATCATTCATCAATCATCAATCATCAATCATCAATCATCAATCATCAATCATCAATCATGAATCATCAATCATAAATCGTCAATCTTCAATTTTCAATCATAAATCGTCAATCATCAATCTTCAATCATCACACATCAATCATCAATTGTCAATCATCAATAATCAATTATCAATCATCAATCATCAATCATCAATCATCAATCATCAATCATCAATCATCAATCATCAATCATCAATCATCAATCATCAATCATCAATCATCAATCATCAATCATCAATCATCAATCATCAATCATCAATCATCAATCATCAATCATCAATCATCAATCATCAATCATCAATCATCAATCATCAATCATCAATCATCAATCATCAATCATCAATCATCAATCATCAATCATCAATCATCAATCATCAATCATCAATAATTAATCATCAATCATCAATCATCAATTATAAGTCATCTATCATCAATCATCAATCATCAATCATCAATCAGCAATCATCATTCATCAATCATCAGACATCAATCATCAAGAATCAATCATCAATCACCAATCATCTATCATCAATCATCAATCTTCAATCATCAATCATCTATCATCAATCATCAATCATCAATCATCAATCATCAATAATCAATAATCAATAATCAATAATCAATCATCAATCATCAATCATCAATCATCAATCATCAATCATCAATCATCAATCATCATTCATCAATCATCAATCATCAATCATCAATCATCAATCATCAATTATCAATCATCAATCATAAATCGTCTATCTTCAATTTTCAGTCATAAATCGTCAATCATCAATCATCAATCATCACACATCAATCATCAATCATCAATCATCATTCATCAATCATCAATCATTAATAATCAATCATCAATAATCAATCATAAACCATCAATCATCAATCAACAATCATCAATCATCAATCATCAATCATCAATTATCAATCATCAATCATCAATAATCAATCATCAATCATCAATCATCAATCATCAATCATCAATCATCAATCATCAATCATCAATCATCAATCATCAATCATCAATCATCAATCATCCATCATCAATCATCAATCATCGATCATCAATCATCAATCATCAATCATTAATCATCAATAATTAATCATCAATCATCAATCATCAATTATAAGTCATCTATCATCAATCATCAATCATCAATCAGCAATCATCATTCATCAATCATCAGACATCAATCATCAATAATCAATCATCAATCACCAATCATCTATCATCAATCATCAATCTTCAATCATCAATCATCAATCATCAATCATCAATCATCAATCATCAATCATCAATGATCAATAAACAATCATCAATCAACAATCATCAATCATCAATCATCAATCGTCAATCATCAATCATCAATTATCAATCATCATTCATCAAGCATCAATCATCAATCATCAATCATCAAACATCAATCATCAATCATCAATCATCAATCATCAATCATAAACCACCAATCATCAATCATCAATCACCATTCATCAATCATCAATCATCAATCATCAATCATCAATCATCAATCATCAATCATCAATCATCAATCAGCAATCATCAATCATAAATCATAAACCATCTATTATCAATCATCAATCATCCATCATCAATTATAAGTCATTTATTATCAATCATCTATCATCAATCATCAATCATCAATCATCAATTATCAATCATCAATCATCAATCAGCAATCATCAATCATCAATCATCACTCATCAATCACCAATCATCAATCATCAATCATCAATCGTCAATCATCAATCATCAATCATCAATCATCAATCATAAATCATCAATCATTAATGTTCAATCACCATTCATCAATCATCAATCATCAATCAACAATAATCAATCAGCAATCATCAATCATAATTCATCAATCATCAATTATCAATAAACAATCATAAATCATCAATAATCACACATCAATCATCAATTGTCAATCATCAATAATCAATTATCAATCATCAATCTTCAATCATCAATTATCAATCATCAATCATCAATCATCAATCATCAATCATCAATCATCAATCATCAATCATCAATCATCAATCATCAACCATCAATCATCAATCATCAATCATCAATCATCAATAATAAATCATCAATCATCAATCATCAATCATCAATCATCAATCATCAATCATCAATCATCAATCATCAATCATCAATCATCAATCATCAGTCATCAATCATCAAACATCAATCATCAATCATCAATCATCAATCATCAATCATCAATCATCAATCATCAATTGTCAATCATAAATAATCAATTATCAATCATCAATCATCAATCATCAATCACCAATTATCAATCATCAATCATCAATTATCAATAAACAATCATCAATCAACAATCATCAATCATCAATCATCAATCGTCAAACATCAATCATCAATTATCAATCATCAATCATCAAGCATCAATCATCAATCATCAATCATCAATCATCAATCATCAATCATCAATCATCAATCATCAATCATCAATCATCAATCATTAATCATCAATCATAAATCATCAATCATCAATCATCAATCACCATTCATCAATCATCAATCATCAATCATCAATCATCAATTATCAATAAACAATCATCAATCATCAATCATCAATCATCAATCATCAATCATCAATCATCAATCATCAATCATCAATCATCAATCATCAATCATCAATCATCAATCATCAATCATCAATCATCAATCATCAATCATCAATCATCAATCATCAATCATCAATCATCAATCATCAATCATCAATCATCAATCATCAATCATCAATCATCCATCATCCATCATCAATCATCAATCATCAATCATCAATCATCAATCATCAATCATCAATCATCAATCATCAATCATCAATCATCAATCATCAATCATCAATCATCAATCATCAATCATCAATCATCAATCATCAATCATCAATCATCAATCATCAATCATCAATCATCCATCATCAATCATCAATCATCAATCATCAATCATCAATTATCAATAAATAATCATCAATCATCAATCATACATCGTCAATCATCAATCATCAATTATCAATCATCAATCATCAAGCATCAATCATCAATCATCAATCATCAATCATCAATCATCAATTATCAATCATCAATCATCAATCATCAATCATCAATCATCAATCATCAATCATCAATCATCAATCATCAATCATCAATCATCAATCATCAATCATCAATCATCAATCATCAATCATCAATCATCAATCATCAATCATCAATTATCAATCATCAATCATCAATCATCAATCATCAAACATCAATCATCAATCATCAATCATCAATAATCAATCATCAATCATCAATCATAAATCATCAATCATCAATCATCAATCATCAATTATAAGTCATCTATCATCAATCATCAATCATCAATCATCAATCATCAATCAGCAATCATCATTCATCAATCATCAGACATCAATCATCAATAATCAATCATCAATCACCAATCATCTATCATCAATCATCAATCTTCAATCATCAATCATCAATCATCAATCATCAATCATCAATGATCAATAAACAATCATCAATCAACAATCATCAATCATCAATCATCAATCGTCAATCATCAATCATCAATTATCAATCATCATTCATCAAGCATCAATCATCAATCATCAATCATCAAACATCAATCATCAATCATCAATCATCAATCATCAATCATCAATCATCAATCATAAATCACCAATCATCAATCATCAATCACCATTCATCAATCATCAATCATCAATCATCAATCATCAATCATCAATCATCAATCATCAATCATCAATCATCAATCATCAATCATCAATCATCAATCAGCAATCATCAATCATAAATCATAAACCATCTATAATCAATCATCAATCATCCATCATCAATTATAAGTCATTTATCATCAATCATCTATCATCAATCATCAATCATCAATCATCAATTATCAATCATCAATCATCAATCAGCAATCATCAATCATCACTCATCAATCACCAATCATCAATCATCAATCATCAATCTTCAATCATCAATCATCAATCATCAATCATAAATTATCAATAAACAATCATCAATCAACAATCATCAATCATCAATCATCAATCGTCAATCATCAATCATCAAATATCAATCATCGATCATCAATCATCAATCATCAATCATCAATCATCAATCATCAATCATCAATCATCAATCATCAATCATAAATCATCAATCATTAATGTTCAATCACCATTCATCAATCATCAATCATCAATCATCAATCATCAATCAACAATAATCAATCAGCAATCATCAATCATAATTCATCAATCATCAATTATCATTAAACAATCATAAATCATCAATAATCACACATCAATCATCAATTGTCAATCATCAATAATCAATTATCAATCATCAATCTTCAATCATCAATTATCAATCATCAATCATCAATCATCAATCATCAATCATCAATCATCAATCATCAATCATCAATCATCAATCATCAATCATCAATCATCAATCATCAATCATCAATCATCAATCATCAACCATCAATCATCAATCATCAATCATCAATCATCAATCATCAATCATCAATAATAAATCATCAATCATCAATCATCAATCATCAATCATCAATCATCAATCATCAATCATCAATCATCAATCATCAATCATCAATCATCAGTCATCAATCATCAAACATCAATCATCAATCATCAATCATCAATCATCAATCATCAATCATCAATCATCAATTGTCAATCATAAATAATCAATTATCAATCATCAATCATCAATCATCAATTATCAATCATCAATCATCAATTATCAATAAACAATCATCAATCAACAATCATCAATCATCAATCATCAATCGTCAAACATCAATCATCAATTATCAATCATCAATCATCAAGCATCAATCATCAATCATCAATCATCAATCATCAATCATCAATCATCAATCATCAATCATCAATCATCAATCATCAATCATCAATCATTAATCATCAATCATAAATCATCAATCATCAATCATCAATCACCATTCATCAATCATCAATCATCAATCATCAATTATCAATAAACAATCATCAATCATCAATCATCAATCATCAATCATCAATCATCAATCATCAATCATCAATCATCAATCATCAATCATCAATCATCAATCATCAATCATCAATCATCAATCATCAATCATCAATCATCAATCATCAATCATCAATAATCAATCATCAATCATCAATCATCAATCATCAATCATCAATCATCAATCATCAATCATCAATCATCAATCATCCATCATCCATCATCAATCATCAATCATCAATCATCAATCATCAATCATCAATCATCAATCATCAATCATCAATCATCAATCATCAATCATCAATCATCAATCATCAATCATCAATCATCAATCATCAATCATCAATCATCAATCATCAATCATCAATCATCAATCATCCATCATCAATCATCAATCATCAATCATCAATCATCAATTATCAATAAATAATCATCAATCATCAATCATACATCGTCAATCATCAATCATCAATTATCAATCATCAATCATCAAGCATCAATCATCAATCATCAATCATCAATCATCAATCATCAATCATCAATCATCAATCATCAATCATCAATCATCAATCATCAATCATCAATCATCAATCATCAGTCATCAATCATCAATCATCAATCATCAATCATCAATTATCAATCATCAATCATCAATCATCAATCATCAAACATCAATCATCAATCATCAATCATCAATAATCAATCATCAATCATCAATCATAAATCATCAATCATCAATCATCAATCACCAATCATCAATCATCAATCATCAATCATTAATCATCAATAAATAATCATCAATCATCAATCATAAATCATCAATCATCAATTATAAGTCATCTATCATCAATCATCAATCATCAATCATCAATCATCAATCATCAATCATCAATCATCAATCATCAATCATCAATCATCAAACATCAATTATCAATCATCAATCATCAATCATCAATCATCAATTATCAATCATCAATCATCAATCATCAATCATCAATCATCAATCATCAATCATCAATCATCAATCATCAATCATCAATCATCAATCATGAATCATGAATCATCAATCATCAATCATCAATCATCAATCATCAATCATCAATCATCAATCATCAATCATCAATCATCAATCATCAATCATCAAGCATCAATCATCAATCATCAATCATCAATAATCAATCATCAATTATCAATCATCAATCATCAACCATCAATTATCAATAACCAATCATCAATCATCAATCATCAATCATCAATCAACAATCATCAATCATTAATCATCAATCGTCAATCATCAACCATCAATCATCAATCATCAAGCATCAATCATCAATCATCAATCATCAATCATCAATCATCAATCATCAATAATCAATCATCAATCATCAATCATCAATCATCAATCATCAATCATCAATCATCAATCATCAATCACCATTCATCAATGATAAATCATCAATCATCAATCATCAATCATCAATCATCAATCATCAATCATCAATCATCAATCATCAATCTTCAATCATCAATCATCAGTCATCAATCATCAAACATCAATCATCAATCATCAATCATCAATCATCAATCATCAATCATCAATCATCAATCATCAATCATCAATAATCAATCATCAATCATCAATCATCAATCATCCATCATCCATCATCAATCATCAATCATCAATCATCAATTATCAATAAACAATCATCAATCATCAATCACCAATCATCAATCATCAATTATCAATTAACAATCATCAATCATCAATCATCAATCATCAATCATCGATCATCAATCATCAATCTTCAATCATCAATCATCAATCATCAATCATCACTCATCAATCATCAATCATCAATCATCAATCATCAATCATCGATTATCAATCATCAATCATCAATCATCAATCATCAATCATCAATCATCAATCATCAATCACCATTCATCAATTATCAATAAACAATAATCAATCATCAATCACCAATCATCAATCATCAATTATCAATAAACAATCATCAATCATCAATCATCAATCATCGATCATCAATCATCAATCTTCAATCATCAATCATCAATCATCAATCATCATTTATCAATCATCAGTCATCAATAATCAATCATCAACCATCATTCATCAATATTCAATCATCAATCATCAATCATCAATCATCAATCATCAATCATCAATCATCAATCATCAATTATCAATCATCAATCATCAATCATCAATCATCAATCATCAATCATCAATGATCAATGATCAATCATCAATCATCAATCATCAATCATCAATCATCAATCATCAATCATCAATCATCAATCATCTATCATCAATCATCAATCATCAATCATCAATTATCAATCATCAATCATCAATCATCAATCATCAATCATCACTTATCAATAAACAATCATCAATCATCAATCATACATTGTCAATCATCAATCATCAATCATCAATTATCAATCATCAATCATCAAGCATCAATCATCAATCATCAATCATCAATCATCAATCATCAATCATCAATCATCAATCATCAATCATCAATCATCAATCATCAATCATCAATCATCAATCATCAATCATCAATCATCAATCATCAATCATCAATCATCAATCATCAATTATCAATCATCAATCATCAATCATCAATCATCAATCATCAATCATAAATCATCAATCATCAATAAACAATCATCAATCATCAATCACCAATCACCAATCATCAATTATCAATAAACAATCATCAATCATCAATCATCAATCATCAATCATCAATCATCGATCATCAATCATCAATCTTCAATCATCAATCATCAATCATCAATCATCATTCATCAATCATCAATCATCAATAATCAATCATCAACCATCATTCATCAATATTCAATCATCAATCATCAATCATCAATCATCAATCATCAATCATCAATCATCAATCATCAATCATCAATCATCAATCATCAATCATCAATCATCAATCATCAATCATCAATCATCAATCATCAATCATCAATCATCAATGATCAATGATCAATGATCAATGATCAATCATCAATCATCAATCATCAATCATCAATCATCAATCATCAATCATCAATCGTCAATCATCAATCATCAATCATCAATCATTCATCATCAATCATCAATCATCAATCATCAATCATCAATCATCAATCATCAATCATCAATCATCAATCATCAATCATCAATCATCAATCATCAATCATCAATCATCAATCATCAATCATCAATCATCAATCATCAATCATCAATCATCAATCATCAATCATCAATCATCAATCATCAATCATCAATCATCAATCATCCATCATCAATCATCAATCATCAATTATCAATAAACAATCATCAATCATCAATCATCAATCATACATCGTCAATCATCAATCATCAATTATCAATCATTAATCATCAAGCATCAATCATCAATCATCAATCATTAACCATCAACCATCAATCATCAATCATCAATCATCAATCATCAATCATCAATCATCAATCATCAATCATCAATCATCAATCATCAATCATCAATCATCAATCATCAATTATCAATCATCAATCATCAATCATCAATCATCAATCATCAATCATGTATCATCAATCATCAATCATCAATTATCAATAAACAATCATCAATCATCAATCATCAATCATCAATCATCAATTATCAATAAACAATCATCAATCATCAATCATCAATCATCAATCATCAATCATCGATCATCAATAATCAATCTTCAATCATCAATCATCAATCATCAATCATCATTCATCAATCATCAATCATCAATAATCAATCATCAACCATCATTCATCAATATTCAATCATCAATCATCAATCATCAACCATCATTCATCAATATTCAATCATCAATCATCAATCATCAATCATCAATCACCAATCATCAATCATCAATCATCAATCATCAATCATCAATCGTCAATCATCAATCATCAATCATCAATCATCAATCATCAAGCATCAATCATCAATCATCAATCATCAATCATCAATCATCAATCATCAATCATCAATCATCAATCATCAATCATCAATCATCAATCATAAATCATCAATCATCCTTCATCAATCATCACTCATCAATCATCAATCACCAATCAGCAATCATCAATCATCAATCATCAATCATCAATCATCGATCATCAATCATCAATCATCAATTATCAATCATCAATAATCAATCATCAATCATCAATCATCAATCATCAATCATCAATCATCAATCATCGATCATCAATCATCAATCTTCTATCATCAATCATCAATCATCATTCATCAATCATCAATTATCAATCATCACCCATCATTCATCAATATTCAATCATCAATCATCAATCATCAATCATCAATCATCAATCATCAATCATCAATCATCAATCATCAATCATCAATCATCAATCATCAATCATCAAACATCAATCATCAATCATCAATCATCAATCATCAATCATCAATCATTAATCATCAATCATCAATCATCAATAATCAATCATCAATCATCAATCATCAATCATCAATCATCAATCATCAATCATCAATCATCAATCATCAATCATCAATCATCAATCATCAATCATCAATCATCCTTCATCAATCATCACTCATCAATCATGAATCACCAATCAGCAATCATCAATCCTCAATCATCAATCATCGATCATCAATCATCAATTTTCAGTCATCAATTATCAATAATCAATAATCAGTCATCAATAATCAATCATCAATAATCAATAATCAATCATCAATCATCAATTATCAATGATCAATCATCAATCATCAATCATCAATCATCAATCATCAATCATCAATTATCAATCATCAATCATCAATCATCAATCATCAATCATCAATCATCAATCATCAATCATCAATCATCAATCATCAATCATCAATCATCAATCATCAATCACCAATCATCAATCATCCTTCATCAATCATCACTCATCAATCATCAATCATCAATCATCAATCATCAATCATCAATCATCAATCATCAATCATCAATCATCAATCATCAATCATCAATCATCAATCATCAATTATCAATCATCAATCATCAATCATCAATCATCAATCATCAATCATCAATCATGTATCATCAATCATCAATCATCAATCATCAATCATCAATCATCAATCATCAATCATCAATCATCCATCATCAATCATCAATCATCAATCATCAATCGTCAATCATCAATCATCAATCCTCAATCATCAATCATCAATCATCAATCATCTATCATCAAATATCAATCATCAATCATCAATCATCAATCATTAATCATCAATCATCAATCATCAATCATCAATCATCAATCATCAATCATCAATCATCAATCATCAATTATCAACAAACAATCATCAATCATCAATCATACATCGTCAATCATCTATCATCAATCATCAATCACCAATCGGCAATCATCAATCATCAATCATAAATCATCAATCATCGATCATCAATCATCAATCATCAATCATCAATCATCAATCATCAATCATCAATCATCAATCATCAATCATCAATCATCAATCATCAATCATCAATCATCAATCATCAATCATCAATCATCAATCATCAATCATCAATCATCAATCATCGATCATCAATCATCAATCATCAATCTTCAATCATCAATCATCAATCATCAATCATCATTCATCAATCATCAATAATCAATCATCAACCATCAATCATCAATATTCAATCATCAATCATCAATCATCAATCATCAATCATCAAACATCAATCATCAATCATCAATCATCAATCATCAATCATCAATCAACAATCATCAATCATCAATAATCAATCATCAATCATCAATCATCAATCATCAATCATCAATCATCAATCATCCTTCAACAATCATCACTCATGAATCATCAATCACCAATCAGCAATCATCAATCATCAATCATCAATCATCAATCATCGATTATCAATCATCAATCATCAGTCATCAATTATCAATAATCGATAATCAATCATCAATAATCAATAATCAATCATCAATAACCAATAATGAATCATCAATCATCAATCATCAATCATCATTCATCAATCATCAATCATCAATCATCAATCATCAATAATCAATCATCAATCATCAAACATCAATCATCAATCATCAATCATCAATCATCAATCATCCATCATCAATCATCAATCATCAATCATCAATCATCAATCATCAATCATCAATCATCAATCATCAATCATCAATCATCAATCATCAATCATCAATCATCAATCATAAATCATCAATCATCAATCATCAATCATCAATCATCAATCATCAATCATCAATCATCAATCATCAATCATCAATCATCAATCATCAATCATCAATCATCAATCATCAATCATCAATCATCAATCATCAATCATCAATCATCAATCATCCATCATCAATCATCAATCATCAATCATCAATCATCAATCATCAATCATCAATCATCAATTATCAATTATCAACAAACAATCATCAATCATCAATCATCAATCATACATCGTCAATCATCAATCATCAATCATCAATTATCAATCATCAATCATCAAGCATCAATCATCAATCATCAATCATCAATCATCAATCAACAATCATCAATCATCAATTATCAATCATCAATCATCAATCATCAAACATCAATCACAAATCATCAATCATCAACCATCAATCATCAATCATCAATCATCAAGCATCTATCATCAATCATCAATCATCAATCATCAATCATCAACCATCGATCATCAATCATCAATCATCAATCATCAATCATCTATCATTAATCATTAAACATCAATCACCAATCATCAACCATCATTCATCAAGCATCAGTCATGAATCATCAATCATCTATTCAACCATCAATCGCCAATCATCAATTATCAATCAACAATCATCAATCATCAATTATCAATCATCAATCATCAATCATCAATCATCAATCATAAATCATCAATCATAATTCGTCAATCTTCAATCATCAATTATCAATCATCAATCATCGATCATCAATCATCAATCATCAATCACAAATCATCAATCATCAATATTAAATCATAAATCATCCATAATCAATCATGAATCATCTATCATCGATAATGAATCATATATTATCAATCATCAGTCATCAATCATCTACCATCAATCATCAATCACTAATCATCAATCATCAATCATCAATGATCAGTCATCAATTATCAATCATAAGTCATCAATAATCAATCATCAATCATCAATCATCAATCATGAATCATCAATCATCAATCATCAATCATCAATCATCAATCATCAATCATCAATCATTAATTATCATTCAACAATCATCAATCATCAATCATCAATCATCAATCATCAATCATCAATCATCAATCATCAATCATCAATCATCAATCATCAATCATCAATCATCAATCATCAATCATCAATCATCAATCATCAATCACCAATCATCAATCATCAATCATCAATCATCAATCATCAATCATCAATCATCTATCACCAATCATCAATCATCACTTTTCAATCACCAATCATCACTCTTAAATCATCAATCATCAAAGATAAATAGTAAAACATCAATCATCAATCAACAATCATCAATCATCAATCATCAATCATCAATCATCAATCATCAATCATCAATCATCAATCATCAATCATGAATCATCAATCATCAATCATCAATCACCAATCATCAATTATCAATCATCAACAATCAATCATCAATCATCAATCATCAATCAGCAATCATCAATCATCAATCATCAATCATAAATCGTTAACCATCAATCATCATATATCAGTCATTAATCATAAATCACAAATCATCAATCATCAATCATCAATCATCAATCATCAATCATCAATCATCAATCATCAATCATCCATCATCCATCATCAATCATCAATCATCAATCATCAATCATCAATCATCAATCATCAATCATCAATCATCAATCATCAATTATCAATTATCAACAAACAATCATCAATCATCAATCATCAATCATACATCGTCAATCATCAATCATCAATCATCAATCATCAATTATCAATCATCAATCATCAATCATCAAGCATCAATCATCAATCATCAATCATCAATCATCAATCATCAATCATCAATCATCAATCATCAATCAACAATCATCAATCAACAATCATCAATCATCAATCATCAATCATAAATCATCAATCATCAATCATCAATCATCAATCATTAATCACCAATCATCAATCATCAATCATCAATCATCAATTATCAATCATCTATCACCAATCATCAATCATCACTTTTCAATCACCAATCATCACTCTTAAATCATCAATCATCAAAGATAAATCGTAAAACATCAATCATCAATCATTCATCATCAATCATCAATCATCAATCATCAATCATCAATCATCAATCACCAATCATCAATTATCAATCATCAATCATCAATCATCAATCACCAATCATCAAACATCAATCATCAATTATCAATCATATATCGTCAATCATCGATCATCAATTATCAATCATCAATCATCAATCACAAATCATCAATCTTCAATATTCAATCATCAATAATCCATGATCAATCATCAATCATCTATCATCAATCATCAATCATCAATCATCAATCATCAATCATCAATCATCAATCATCAATCATCAATCATCAATCATCAATCATCAATCATCAATCATCAATCATCAATCACTAATCATCAATTATCAATCATCAATAATCGAACATCAATATTCAATCATCAATCATCGAACATCAATCATCAATCATCAATCATCAATCATCAATCATCAATCATCAATCATCAATCATCAATCATCAATCATCAATCATCAATCATCAATCATCAATCATCAATCATCAATCATCAATCATCAATCATCAATCATCAATCCTCAATCATCAATCATCAATCATCAATCATCAATCATCAATCATCAATCATCAATCATCAATCATCAATCATCAATCATCAATCATCAACTATCAATCATCAATCATCAATCATCAATCACCAATCATCAAACATCAATCATCAATTATCTATCATATATCGTCAATCATCGATCATCAATTACCAATCATCAATCATCAATCACAAATCATCAATCATCAATATTCAATCATCAATAATCCATGATCAATCATCAATCATCTATCATCAATCATCAATCATCAATCATCAATCATCAATCATCAATCATCAATCATCAATCATCAATCATCAATCATCAATTATCAATCATCAATCATCAATCATCAATCATCAAACATCAATCATCAATCATCAATCATCAATAATCAATCATCAATCATCAATCATAAATCATCAATCATCAATCATCAATCATCAATTATAAGTCATCTATCATCAATCATCAATCATCAATCATCAATCATCAATCAGCAATCATCATTCATCAATCATCAGACATCAATCATCAATAATCAATCATCAATCACCAATCATCTATCATCAATCATCAATCTTCAATCATCAATCATCAATCATCAATCATCAATCATCAATGATCAATAAACAATCATCAATCAACAATCATCAATCATCAATCATCAATTGTCAATCATCAATCATCAATTATCAATCATCATTCATCAAGCATCAATCATCAATCATCAATCATCAAACATCAATCATCAATCATCAATCATCAATCATCAATCATCAATCATCAATCATCAATCATAAATCACCAATCATCAATCATCAATCACCATTCATCAATCATCAATCATCA
Organism: Stratiomys singularior; assembly: GCA_954870665.1. Classification (NCBI taxonomy): domain Eukaryota; kingdom Metazoa; phylum Arthropoda; class Insecta; order Diptera; family Stratiomyidae; genus Stratiomys; species Stratiomys singularior. The sequence continues at coordinate 44,986 of CATOZT010000308.1, forward strand.
ATCATCAATCATCAATCATCAATCATCAATCATCAATCATCAATCATCAATCATCAATCAGCAATCATCAATCATAAATCATAAACCATCTATAATCAATCATCAATCATCCATCATCAATTATAAGTCATTTATCATCAATCATCTATCATCAATCATCAATCATCAATCATCAATTATCAATCATCAATCATCAATCAGCAATCATCAATCATCACTCATCAATCACCAATCATCAATCATCAATCATCAATCTTCAATCATCAATCATCAATCATCAATCATAAATTATCAATAAACAATCATCAATCAACAATCATCAATCATCAATCATCAATCGTCAATCATCAATCATCAAATATCAATCATCGATCATCAATCATCAATCATCAATCATCAATCATCAATCATCAATCATCAATCATCAATCATCAATCATCAATCATAAATCATCAATCATTAATGTTCAATCACCATTCATCAATCATCAATCATCAATCATCAATCATCAATCAACAATAATCAATCAGCAATCATCAATCATAATTCATCAATCATCAATTATCAATAAACAATCATAAATCATCAATAATCACACATCAATCATCAATTGTCAATCATCAATAATCAATTATCAATCATCAATCTTCAATCATCAATTATCAATCATCAATCATCAATCATCAATCATCAATCATCAATCATCAATCATCAATCATCAATCATCAATCATCAATCATCAATCATCAATCATCAATCATCAATCATCAACCATCAATCATCAATCATCAATCATCAATCATCAATCATCAATCATCAATAATAAATCATCAATCATCAATCATCAATCATCAATCATCAATCATCAATCATCAATCATCAATCATCAATCATCAATCATCAGTCATCAATCATCAAACATCAATCATCAATCATCAATCATCAATCATCAATCATCAATCATCAATTGTCAATCATAAATAATCAATTATCAATCATCAATCATCAATCATCAATTATCAATCATCAATCATCAATTATCAATAAACAATCATCAATCAACAATCATCAATCATCAATCATCAATCGTCAAACATCAATCATCAATTATCAATCATCAATCATCAAGCATCAATCATCAATCATCAATCATCAATCATCAATCATCAATCATCAATCATCAATCATCAATCATCAATCATTAATCATCAATCATAAATCATCAATCATCAATCATCAATCACCATTCATCAATCATCAATCATCAATTATCAATAAACAATCATCAATCATCAATCATCAATCATCAATCATCAATCATCAATCATCAATCATCAATCATCAATCATCAATCATCAATCATCAATCATCAATCATCAATCATCAATCATCAATCATCAATCATCAATCATCAATCATCAATCATCAATCATCAATCATCAATCATCAATCATCAATCATCAATCATCAATCATCAATCATCAATCATCAATCATCAATCATCCATCATCCATCATCAATCATCAATCATCAATCATCAATCATCAATCATCAATCATCAATCATCAATCATCAATCATCAATCATCAATCATCAATCATCAATCATCAATCATCAATCATCAATCATCAATCATCAATCATCAATCATCAATCATCAATCATCAATCATCCATCATCAATCATCAATCATCAATCATCAATCATCAATTATCAATAAATAATCATCAATCATCAATCATACATCGTCAATCATCAATCATCAATTATCAATCATCAATCATCAAGCATCAATCATCAATCATCAATCATCAATCATCAATCATCAATCATCAATCATCAATCATCAATCATCAATCATCAATCATCAATCATCAATCATCAGTCATCAATCATCAATCATCAATCATCAATCATCAATTATCAATCATCAATCATCAATCATCAATCATCAAACATCAATCATCAATCATCAATCATCAATAATCAATCATCAATCATCAATCATAAATCATCAATCATCAATCATCAATCACCAATCATCAATCATCAATCATCAATCATCAATCATTAATCATCAATAAATAATCATCAATCATCAATCATAAATCATCAATCATCAATTATAAGTCATCTATCATCAATCATCAATCATCAATCATCAATCATCAATCATCAATCATCAATCATCAATCATCAATCATCAATCATCAATCATCAATCATCAATCATCAATCATCAAACATCAATTATCAATCATCAATCATCAATCATCAATCATTAATTATCAATCATCAATCATCAATCATCAATCATCAATCATCAATCATCAATCATCAATCATCAATCATCAATCATCAATCATGAATCATGAATCATGAATCATCAATCATCAATCATCAATCATCAATCATCAATCATCAATCATCAATCATCAATCATCAATCATCAATCATCAATCATCAAGCATCAATCATCAATCATCAATCATCAATAATCAATCATCAATTAACAATCATCAATCATCAACCATCAATTATCAATAACCAATCATCAATCATCAATCATCAATCATCAATCAACAATCATCAATCATTAATCATCAATCGTCAATCATCAACCATCAATCATCAATCATCAAGCATCAATCATCAATCATCAATCATCAATCATCAATCATCAATCATCAATAATCAATCATCAATCATCAATCATCAATCATCAATCATCAATCATCAATCATCAATCATCAATCACCATTCATCAATGATAAATCATCAATCATCAATCATCAATCATCAATCATCAATCATCAATCATCAATCATCAATCTTCAATCATCAATCATCAGTCATCAATCATCAAACATCAATCATCAATCATCAATCATCAATCATCAATCATCAATCATCAATCATCAATCATCAATCATCAATCATCAATAATCAATCATCAATCATCAATCATCAATCATCCATCATCCATCATCAATCATCAATCATCAATCATCAATTATCAATAAACAATCATCAATCATCAATCACCAATCATCAATCATCAATTATCAATTAACAATCATCAATCATCAATCATCAATCATCAATCATCGATCATCAATCATCAATCTTCAATCATCAATCATCAATCATCAATCATCACTCATCAATCATCAATCATCAATCATCAATCATCAATCATCGATTATCAATCATCAATCATCAATCATCAATCATCAATCATCAATCATCAATCATCAATCACCATTCATCAATTATCAATAAACAATCATCAATCATCAATCACCAATCATCAATCATCAATTATCAATAAACAATCATCAATCATCAATCATCAATCATCGATCATCAATCATCAATCTTCAATCATCAATCATCAATCATCAATCATCATTTATCAATCATCAGTCATCAATAATCGATCATCAACCATCATTCATCAATATTCAATCATCAATCATCAATCATCAATCATCAATCATCAATCATCAATCATCAATCATCAATTATCAATCATCAATCATCAATCATCAATCATCAATCATCAATCATCAATGATCAATGATCAATCATCAATCATCAATCATCAATCATCAATCATCAATCATCAATCATCAATCATCAATCATCTATCATCAATCATCAATCATCAATCATCAATTATCAATCATCAATCATCAATCATCAATCATCAATCATCACTTATCAATAAACAATCATCAATCATCAATCATACATTGTCAATCATCAATCATCAATCATCAATTATCAATCATCAATCATCAAGCATCAATCATCAATCATCAATCATCAATCATCAATCATCAATCATCAATCATCAATCATCAATCATCAATCATCAATCATCAATCATCAATCATCAATCATCAATCATCAATCATCAATCATCAATTATCAATCATCAATCATCAATCATCAATCATCAATCATCAATCATAAATCATCAATCATCAATAAACAATCATCAATCATCAATCACCAATCACCAATCATCAATTATCAATAAACAATCATCAATCATCAATCATCAATCATCAATCATCAATCATCGATCATCAATCATCAATCTTCAATCATCAATCATCAATCATCAATCATCATTCATCAATCATCAATCATCAATAATCAATCATCAACCATCATTCATCAATATTCAATCATCAATCATCAATCATCAATCATCAATCATCAATCATCAATCATCAATCATCAATCATCAATCATCAATCATCAATCATCAATCATCAATCATCAATCATCAATCATCAATCATCAATCATCAATCATCAATCATCAATCATCAATCATCAATGATCAATGATCAATGATCAATGATCAATCATCAATCATCAATCATCAATCATCAATCATCAATCATCAATCATCAATCATCAATCGTCAATCATCAATCATCAATCATCAATCATTCATCATCAATCATCAATCATCAATCATCAATCATCAATCATCAATCATCAATCATCAATCATCAATCATCAATCATCAATCATCAATCATCAATCATCAATCATCAATCATCAATCATCCATCATCAATCATCAATCATCAATTATCAATAAACAATCATCAATCATCAATCATCAATCATACATCGTCAATCATCAATCATCAATTATCAATCATTAATCATCAAGCATCAATCATCAATCATCAATCATTAACCATCAACCATCAATCATCAATCATCAATCATCAATCATCAATCATCAATCATCAATCATCAATCATCAATCATCAATCATCAATCATCAATCATCAATTATCAATCATCAATCATCAATCATCAATCATCAATCATGTATCATCAATCATCAATCATCAATTATCAATAAACAATCATCAATCATCAATCATCAATCATCAATCATCAATTATCAATAAACAATCATCAATCATCAATCATCAATCATCAATCATCAATCATCAATCATCGATCATCAATAATCAATCTTCAATCATCAATCATCAATCATCAATCATCATTCATCAATCATCAATCATCAATAATCAATCATCAACCATCATTCATCAATATTCAATCATCAATCATCAATCATCAACCATCATTCATCAATATTCAATCATCAATCATCAATCATCAATCATCAATCACCAATCATCAATCATCAATCATCAATCATCAATCATCAATCGTCAATCATCAATCATCAATCATCAATCATCAATCATCAAGCATCAATCATCAATCATCAATCATCAATCATCAATCATCAATCATCAATCATCAATCATCAATCATCAATCATCAATCATCAATCATCAATCATCCTTCATCAATCATCACTCATCAATCATCAATCACCAATCAGCAATCATCAATCATCAATCATCAATCATCAATCATCGATCATCAATCATCAATCATCAATTATCAATCATCAATAATCAATCATCAATCATCAATCATCAATCATCAATCATCAATCATCAATCATCAATCATCGATCATCAATCATCAATCTTCTATCATCAATCATCAATCATCATTCATCAATCATCAATTATCAATCATCACCCATCATTCATCAATATTCAATCATCAATCATCAATCATCAATCATCAATCATCAATCATCAATCATCAATCATCAATCATCAATCATCAATCATCAATCATCAAACATCAATCATCAATCATCAATCATCAATCATCAATCATCAATCATTAATCATCAATCATCAATCATCAATAATCAATCATCAATCATCAATCATCAATCATCAATCATCAATCATCAATCATCAATCATCAATCATCAATCATCAATCATCCTTCATCAATCATCACTCATCAATCATGAATCACCAATCAGCAATCATCAATCCTCAATCATCAATCATCGATCATCAATCATCAATTTTCAGTCATCAATTATCAATAATCAATAATCAGTCATCATTAATCAATCATCAATAATCAATAATCAATCATCAATCATCAATTATCAATAATCAATCATCAATCATCAATCATCAATCATCAATCATCAATCATCAATCATCAATCATCAATCATCAATCATCAATCATCAATCATCAATCATCAATCATCAATCACCAATCATCAATCATCCTTCATCAATCATCACTCATCAATCATCAATCATCAATCATCAATCATCAATCATCAATCATCAATCATCAATCATCAATCATCAATCATCAATCATCAATCATCAATCATCAATCATCAATCATCAATCATCAATCATCAATCATCAATTATCAATCATCAATCATCAATCATCAATCATCAATCATCAATCATCAATCATGTATCATCAATCATCAATCATCAATCATCAATCATCAATCATCAATCATCAATCATCAATCATCAATCATCCATCATCAATCATCAATCATCAATCATCAATCGTCAATCATCAATCATCAATCCTCAATCATCAATCATCAATCATCAATCATCTATCATCAAATATCAATCATCAATCATCAATCATCAATCATTAATCATCAATCATCAATCATCAATCATCAATCATCAATCATCAATCATCAATCATCAATTATCAACAAACAATCATCAATCATCAATCATACATCGTCAATCATCTATCATCAATCATCAATCACCAATCGGCAATCATCAATCATCAATCATCAATCATCAATCATCGATCATCAATCATCAATCATCAATCATCAATCATCAATCATCAATCATCAATCATCAATCATCAATCATCAATCATCAATCATCAATCATCAATCATCAATCATCAATCATCAATCATCAATCATCAATCATCGATCATCAATCATCAATCATCAATCTTCAATCATCAATCATCAATCATCAATCATCATTCATCAATCATCAATAATCAATCATCAACCATCAATCATCAATATTCAATCATCAATCATCAATCATCAATCATCAATCATCAAACATCAATCATCAATCATCAATCATCAATCATCAATCATCAATCAACAATCATCAATCATCAATAATCAATCATCAATCATCAATCATCAATCATCAATCATCAATCATCAATCATCCTTCAACAATCATCACTCATGAATCATCAATCACCAATCAGCAATCATCAATCATCAATCATCAATCATCAATCATCGATTATCAATCATCAATCATCAGTCATCAATTATCAATAATCGATAATCAATCATCAATAATCAATAATCAATCATCAATAACCAATAATGAATCATCAATCATCAATCATCAATCATCATTCATCAATCATCAATCATCAATCATCAATCATCAATAATCAATCATCAATCATCAAACATCAATCATCAATCATCAATCATCAATCATCAATCATCCATCATCAATCATCAATCATCAATCATCAATCATCAATCATCAATCATCAATCATCAATCATCAATCATCAATCATCAATCATCAATCATCAATCATCAATCATCAATCATCAATCATAAATCATCAATCATCAATCATCAATCATCAATCATCAATCATCAATCATCAATCATCAATCATCAATCATCAATCATCAATCATCAATCATCAATCATCAATCATCAATCATCAATCATCAATCATCAATCATCAATCATCAATCATCCATCATCAATCATCAATCATCAATCATCAATCATCAATCATCAATCATCAATCATCAATCATCAATTATCAATTATCAACAAACAATCATCAATCATCAATCATCAATCATACATCGTCAATCATCAATCATCAATCATCAATTATCAATCATCAATCATCAAGCATCAATCATCAATCATCAATCATCAATCATCAATCAACAATCATCAATCATCAATTATCAATCATCAATCATCAATCATCAAACATCAATCACAAA